>JAODAL010018042.1:0-27500 GCA_025379985.1 Phyllomedusa bahiana | reverse complement strand
TATAGTAGATAGATAGAAGATAGATAGATAGATAGATAGAAAGATATGAGATAGATAGATATGAGATAGATATGAGATAGATATGAGATAGATAGATAGATAGATAGACATAGATAGATACATAGATAGATAGATACATAAATAGATAGATATAGATGGATAAATAGATAGATAGATAGATAGATAGATACATAGATAGATACATAGATACATAGATACATAGATAGATAGATATGAGATAGATAGATAGATAGATAGATAGATACATAAATAGATAGATAGATAGATAGATAGATATGAGATAGATAGATAGATATGAGATAGAAAGATAGATAGAATGCATATAGATAAGTAGATTGATATGAGACAGATAGATAGAAAGATAGATGGAACATAAATAAATAGATCAAAATATAGGTAATACTATATTACTATAGTGTGCATGACATAGATCTATATGGGATAGATAGATAGATAGATAGATAGATAGATAGATAGATAGAAAGATAGATAGATAGATATATAGATAATAGATAGATATGAGATAGAAATGAGATAGATAGATAGATAGATAGATAGATAGATAGATAGATAGATACATAAATAGATAGATATAGATGGATAAATAGATAGATAGATAGATAGATAGATAGATAGATAGATAGATAGATAGATAGATAGATAGATAGATAGAAGAATAGATAGATAGATTAGAGATAGATAGATAGATAGATTAGAGATAGATAGATAGATAGATTAGAGATAGATAGATAGATAGATAGATTAGAGATAGATAGATAGATAGATAATAGATAGATAGATAGATAGAGTATAGATAGATAGAGTAGAGATAGATAGATAGATAGATAGATAGATTAGAGATTGAATGGAAGATAGTAATAAGATGATAGTAAATAGTAGATATAGATGGATAAATAGATAGATAGATAGATAGATAGATAGATAGATAGATAGATAGATACAGCACATATGCAGAACTACTTTTACCTACTTTTTGTATTTCTACCTTAAAGTGGTGATTTGGGGATTGATTCTAGAGTCAGCTCCAAATAACTGTGTCTTCTCCCTGACCTTTGGGCCCATGACATATTAGGAGTATATTATTTTATTACGCCCATCATTGGATGCTGCAGTATTCTGGTGGGCCAGTCCGACTCTGCATCCATGGGACTCACATTCTAATTCTCTTTTCCAAGCCCAAATATCAGGCAGGAAGTCAATTGATCTGTTTTCATGTTTTAGAAATATAGAAGGACAACCGACAAAACCAGGAATAGAACCTACGCATGCAATGCTGACGTTTCCCCTGGTCCCGATGAAGTGTGGGTCTGAAGGTCTGTATCAGAAGAACAGATCGGGCCACTCAGTTTGAGAGGTGAAACATCTGACGTCCATCATTTCTCTTTGGGAAAGTTTTTGGAGAACGCTATCTTTGATGAAATGTATCAACCAGTAGCTCATACCCAGGACAATTCTCTTTAAGTTTAGACTTTACAAACAGTTTAAAAACATTCTGTCCACATTTAAGAAAAGCACACAATACCTCTACCATCTCCCACAAGTTTCCTGTGTTTGTACATTTGAAACCACTTGTGTTAATCCTCAAGTATTTTGGTAATAGGGGAGCGAGCACTTTGCAGACATTTCTCCTTTCTCACAGTCACCTGAATGGGCAATAACTCAGAAGTACAGACAGGGCCTTTCCAGCTTCTGGAAGTAGTCTCTCTTAATGTCAAAGCAGGCAGAGCTATGACCTCTATGGTACATAAACACAACTCCAAGCAACAGCTGGTTCCCTGTTTCAGTGGTTTAGCTCCATCCTGGATCGGTCATTAAAACACAAAGGGTGGGCTCGTTATCTCTGGGGTATGTTAAAGTATCAACGCCCTATCCCTAGGCTCAGCTTTACTTCCATTCATCTCCTTCACACATACCAAAGATAGTCTAATAGATTGCAAGGCTGCAGTGAGGTTGGTGGGACCGATAGGTGAACATCCATATCAACAGATCAAGTACTGTGATAATAATAATAATTATGATAATAGTAAAAAATGATAGCAATAATAATAACATTTCATAGACAAAGTCCCCGGATTACGAACAAGATAGGTTCTGTATGTTTGTTCTTAAACTGAATTTATGTGTAAAGTGGAACAGGTGGGGCAGTGTGACGACTCGCTCTCATCTTGACGCCCTCCTGGGCCATCCTGGGGGTATTTTGGCTCACAGATCGCCACTTGGGTTAAACGGATAGCAATGACAAAGGCTTCTTCCTTAACTCAGCCTGTTTTATTTTGGCACAGGTTTACAACGTAGCATATAAAACGGAATAAACAAAACCCTAGGCCATCTGGCCACTAGCTATACAAATAGCTTCCCTCACCATCGTGGTCTGGACCTGGCATCCAGCCCCACAAATATCCACTATACCAACAGTTGCCGCTGGTTCAGGCTTCCTTGCTTGCTCAACTGCTGCTCCAACTGCAGGTAGCAGACCCTGATCCTCTGGAGTAGGAGGCCTTTAATAGGTCTCCAGAGACCTACCCAATACCTGGGCTGGAACACGGGGACCTGGAACGTGGGAACAGCCACCCACCCACTGCAGCTGTTCCGGGAAGGCCAGGCCCTAATGGCTGGACATTAGCCATACTACGTACAAGGGTCAGCAACCTAATGTTGCTGACCGACAATAATTGGCTTCCGCCATCGAAACCAAGCCCTCGGTGGCACGTCTTTACCAGGTTTCTCAACGTACGCCACCTAGTGGCAGCACCACACGACCACATAAGGTCTCAATGGTAATGTAAATGGAAATATCTCTATAAACTGCATTTCCTTTAGGTTATCTGCACAAAGACGATCTTTATGACAGCAAAATAGTTTTAATAAAAACTATGAGGGACATGTATGAAAACTGTCTACATCTAAGACTTTCTTTGTTGACCATAGCAATCAATCAGAGCTCCCCTTCTCATTTTTGTCAGAGCACTATATGAAATTAAAGGTGGGCTCTGATTGGTTGCTATGGGCAACAAAGATAGTCATAGACCTAGACAGTTTTCATACATAAGGCCCAAAGTGTGACATGTATGAAAACTGTCTCAGACTAGACAATGGTACAATAGGTTAATGTGGGATTTTTCAATATGTATGAAAGTGTCTCACAGCACTTTATAAATGTTTCCCAATGTGAGACTCATTTATTTCACCAAAAAAGCATCTCATAAAGTGTTTGCGCTAAAATTTGCAATACAGTATATATTGTTGTGGACAACACAGTAGTCCTCTTGACTTCACATTGGACCCCTTCAAATGCAACAGACAGCCAAGTTAAAGCAGTCCCACTTCCACATATAAAGTTCCAAAGATCAATCCAATAGGCGTCAGCATGGTTGTCTTTTATTCAAAAACAGAATCCCAGTACATATAACAGCAACGTTTTGACTCACCACATCAAGTCTTTGTCAAGCTAAACATAAGTGCATACATATTCAACATATACTAAAATACACTCTAATCCAATCACCAACTAACTTCCAAATTGGTATATCAAAAACATCTGTATACATATAATCTGTGCCTATCACAAGTGTATTATATATAATGAACAGGCAAACTAACCAATAAGACATAGAGCAGGACTTCACAGGTGAGCGGGATCTTGTGTGCTGCATCTTCGGCGTCTCACAATTCCTACTGTGCATGTCCGAGAACTCAGGGCATGGCCACTAACAACATCGTTACACCGCGTTACTGTCTGGTGCCAATACTTGCCGCATCACGGACCGGGTCGGACTCCACTCATTCAAACATATGAAAAGCAGCTACTACACAAATCCTTTGCTCCACATCGCCACATAAGGGACTGGAACAATCTCCTCTAATCTCAGTCTAACATGCGCCAAAATTTGTCTCAGCTTCCCCAGTTTGAAATTGACATGGATTAGTAGACAATTTTTGCAACATATTCAGTTGAGCAACTTTCGTTAATGTGTGTAATCTTATCAATTGGGTCTTTTTTCAGAGCATGACCTTTCTTTCATATGTCAGATAGGACCAACGACAGCTTGGAGATCACTCCAAAGAACTGGCTCAGCCCATTTCATACGTGTCCCCCTATCTATCAAGTTGTATCTTTTTTTATTTGAACTGGAATGGTGTTATTAGTTTTATTAGGCCGGGTTCATACAGTGCATAGCGATGCATACTGTGCGCCAGGCTGGAACAAGGTATTCTGGTGCCCTAGGCAAATAAGGCACAAAGCACCCCCCAAATGGAAAATTCAGCCCACTCCATGCCTTCTGGCACCCCCTTTTCTGCCTGGGATGAAGTGGTGCCCTAGGCAATCGCCTACCTATCGCCCCGGCCCTGCTGTGCGCCTGCTGTTATTAGAAGTGGGCACCTTTCTTTAAAACACATTTTCTTTATTCCATCATTTTAAAAAGATCAAAATCCACATTTCCACATATCCATGAAACGCCAGTTTAGCATACGCGTGACGAGACGATTGCTCTTAACCATTGGACAAGCTGCAAAGTCTTTCTGCCCGGTCTCCTGGCGTCTCGTTGTTAAGCTCCTGCCAGGGCTGAGAAGAGGATTTCCTCAATATCCATGGACTGAATGGACTGAATTGTTCTATACCACATCCAAATATTAAGTACCCGTTTCTTCATTACTTATATGAGATGCTTGTGGCTTAATTGCTGTTTTATATCGACGAAAAGTTATTAAGTTTTAGGTTTTTGGCCCCTTCATCGTATATTGAACCTGGATTGCGGGTTGGAGGCCTGCATTTGGGGCCGTGTATGATACAAGGGTACGTTGCTTATGTGGCAGCTTGTTTATAGAGACACCTTAAAGACAATTCTGGGAGATTATGTATTTTGCAGAAGGCCACTCCAGACAATATCAGAGTAGAGTGCCTGGGGCCCACCAGTGGAGTTATTTTCTGAGGCCAATTAGTGGAGTTTATCTTTGGGACCCACCAGTGGAGTTGATGTCTGGAGCCCCCTAGTGAAGTTGATTTCTGGAGCCCACCAGTGGAGTTGATTTCTGGGGTCCACCAGTGGAGTTGATTCCTGGGATCCACCAGTGGAGTTGATTCTTAGGGCCCACCAGTAGAGTTAATTCTTGTGGCCCATCAGTGGAGTTGATATTTGTGGCCCACCAGTGGGGTTGATTCTTGAGGCCCACCAGTGGAGTTGATTCTTGGGCCCCACCAGTGAAGTTGATTCTTGGGCCCCACCAGTGGAGTTGATTTTTGTGGCCCACCGGTGGAGTTGATTTTTGTGGCCCACCAGTGGAGTTGATTCTTAGGGCCCACCAGTAGAGTTAATTCTTGTGGCCCATCAGTGGAGTTGATATTTGTGGCCCACCAGTGGGGTTGATTCTTGAGGCCCACCAGTGGAGTTGATTCTTGGGCCCCACCAGTGAAGTTGATTCTTGGGCCCCACCAGTGGAGTTGATTTTTGTGGCCCACCGGTGGAGTTGATTTTTGTGGCCCACCAGTGGAGATGATATTTGTGGCCCACCAGTGGAGTTGATACTTGTGGCCCATCCTACATCTACTGTACATGACTGCACATACTGCACATGACTCTTGCACTCTATCTCTTGCTTTCTGCTTCTCTTTCCCTGCCTTTCCAGCCCCAGGCTTGCCATCCCCAAGGGCTCACCAGGGTATTCCCGTATGGATACCTGATCATAGGTTACCAAAATCCTTTGCCTTACAAAGTCTAGGCTGTGGTCAGCTCTTCCAAGTATTATAAATAGCTTACAGAGGGACTTTGTACAACGCTATAGCCATTAAATTCCGACATGGAACTGAACATTTAGGGCCTCTTGTATGAGAACTGTCTAGGTGTAAGACTTTCTTGGTGCCCATATCAACCAATCAGAGCTCCCCTTTCCTTTTTTCAGAGCACTACATGAAATGAAAGGAGAGCTCTGATGAGCAACAAAGAAAGTCTTACACCTGGACAGTTTCATATATGTCCCCCTTAGTGTGCAGCCAGTTTTAGGATCAGGATAAACCTTCTTTTTTTTATTTAATTCATCACTTTTTAAAAAAAAAAAAAAAAAAAAAAAGAAGCTATTTAGTATTAAGTTTAAGTTTTAATTTCAGTAAACATTAGGAAAATCTATACAATTTAGTCATTCTTGTCAATTATCTGCAAGGAGCTTTCAACCTTTTATGTCTGGTTAATTACAAATAGATTTTTATCATGTGATCTTTTGTCATTTTCACCTTGAGGTCTACTTTGTATTTCAATATATAGCAAATAATGCCATCTAGAGGATGAACAAATGATCTACCTCAGTTTGGCAACTCATAGGTTCTGGATCTATAGAAATGGGCAGAATTAAACAAATCAAAATAACTAAACATAAAATAAGAATTTCCATACAAAAGCTATCCACATTATTTATCTGCTATCTCATATATATCCATCTATTTTTTCATCTATTTATCTAATTCAGAAGAAATCGCAGAAAATACATTTTATTTATTCCATTATGCCAAGTGCGACATTTCGGCTGCATCTGGAGACCACTAGACACAATTTTTACCTTTTTCTTTCGGAGTGCTGTGATTTCTCCTGGATTAGTTTGGACTATTGATGCCAGTCTGGCTTCACTTGCACCCTTGAATGGTATTTGATGTGTTGCTTTATTCTGCATTTATCTACTTTATATCTATCTCGTATCTATATGTCGCAGTGAAATGATCAAACTAGGGATTTGATAAAATCACGGAAGATGTTAAAATCTGTGGGGTCATTTCCCTAAAGAAAGTTAGTGATTTGATCAAATCCCTGAAGTGTTTTAGTGAAAAGCTGAAATCATATTGTTTCGTCGATCTTAAAAGTCTTTATTTAGTCAACCATGCATTATGAAATGTAGAGTAGGTAATACCATAGTCATTGAAACACAAATTATTTCTTCGAAACTATTGAACAAAAGAAATAGGTACTTCAGCTGATCTTATAATAATGTTCAGTCCTTCTATATCTGAACCCATTTTTCTACATCAAAAAGCATAAGACTTCACAGTGACATTTTTCGACACATCTAGATGTGCGAGTCTCCTGACTTGCTGATTTCATCTTTTCACTAAAACACTTCAGGGATTTGATCAAATAACTGACTTTCTTTAGGGAAATTACCCCACAGAGTGGTTAGTTTTGCATCTTCCGTGAACTGATCAAATCCCTTAGGGATTTGTTCAAATCCCTAGTTTTATCATTTCCCTGCAACATATGTATCTACTGCTATACAATCATATCTTTCTATCTATCTACTTATCTATCTACTGCTATCTAACCATATCTATCTACTGTATATATCTACTGCTGTCTAACTATATCTACCTTTCATATATTTATCTTTTTATGGCTATCTAACCATATCTATCTATCTATCTATCACATATCTGAAATATCTTTCAAAAATGAGTAAATCCCACACATTTTTGTAAGTATTATATATTTTCATGAGACAACACTGAAGATATGACACTTTGCTACAATGTAAAGTAGTCACTGTACAGCTTGTAGTGTCAATATAACTCAACACACAACCCTCAGTGTCTAAACCAGAAGTCTGGCGTCTCTTCAGCCTGAAGACTAGCGCAGCCCCGTTTGCTATATTTTTAATCAGGCACATTCCAAAGCGCCTACAGCACCTTGTAATGTGCCTGAGATCGGGGGGAAGGGGTGTGCTGGAGGCGTGTTGTACTACAGCCGTATGAAGCTACACATTTATAGCTTTAGTACGGCAAATCCAGGCGCATTACTGCTGGAAGAGGTAGAGCACTTTAAAAGTGGTTTACCTGGGCCAGAAGTGTTGTTTTTGCGTCAGAATGCACCTGATTTATTACCCACAGTATAACACATTCATAGATTCAGGCACATTCTACACTACTTTTGTATGCAAAAAAATGGCACCTGGGCGCCAAAAATCATACATGTCGCCCAAAGTGTCAATATTTTGTGTGTTTGGAGTCATTATCATGTTGAAATACTGCCCTGCAGCCCAGAAGAGAGGAGATTAAGCTCTGCTCTTATATGTCACAGTACATGTTGGCATTCATGGTTCCCTCAATGAACTGTAGCTCCCCACAACATGCAGCACTCATGGAGCCCCAAACCATGGCACTCCCACCACCATGCTTGACTGTAGGAAAGACATACTTGTCTTTGTACTTCTTAATTGGTTGCCGCCACACAGGCTTGATCCCACCAGAACCAGGTACGTTCATCTTGTTCTCATCAGATCACAGGACATGATTCCAGTAATCCATTTCCTTAGTTTGCTTGTGTTCAGTAAACTATTTGGGGGCTTCTTGCACATCATCTTTAGAAGAGGCTTCCTTCAGGGACGACAGCCTTGCAGACCAATTTGATGCAGTGTGCGGTGTATGGTCTGAGCACAGACAGGCTAACCTTTCACCCCAGCAATGCTGGCAGCACTCATGCATCTATATTGAAAAGACAATCTCTGGATATGATGCTGAGCATGTGCACTCAACTTCTTTGGTCAAGGCCTGTTTTGAGTGGAACCTGTATTGTTAAACCGTTATATGGTCTGGGCCACCACACTGCAGCTCAGTTTCAGGGTGTTATCAATCTTCTTATAACCTAAGCCATCTTTCTGTAGAGCAACAATTATTTTTATAATTCCTCAGAGAGAGTTCTTTGCCATTTCCAACGTCCATTGACCAGTATTATAGTGTATGAGAGCGATAACACCAAATTTAAAACACCTACAGTCATATGAAAAGTCCCACTTTGGGGGGAAAATGGCAAATTAGAAACAATTTGTCCATTCTCACTTATGTGTATACTCACTTTTATTGCAAGCAGTTTAGGGTATGTTCACACAAACATAGTGGCGGCGTATAGCGGCACTTACTGTACGCTCTGCTATACACCTGCAGCTTCAGAAGCACGCGCGGGCCAGCGAAATCGCCATGTCAGCTCTGTCCCCGAGAGCATATTCGGCGCGGGGGGAAAGAACAGTTATCCCAAAGACCTCTCTGTCCAAGTGGTAGAAAAACAGGTTCGTCCAGCATTTGAAATATACCCTCTGTCCTAGGTCACAAAATCCAGCACCATTACCTCTTTTGCTGTTACGGGTCCCTTCTTTTCTATCCATAGAACACATCAATCTTCACCATCAGTTTACAAACAAGTACATGTGCTTTAAGAACGAAAAATAAAATTTTTGAGTGTTGACCATGAGGAAATCCTTTCTCTAAGAGCTTCCTTTCCAACTTCAACATACATGAATTGTTTACATAGATGCCCTGTTTCCTGTTAAAATTAATCATTGTTAATTATTCCGGCCTTCCACTTCACTTCATAAATGAAACCTCGGGACAAGTTCATAGTACAGGAAAGTCAGTGAAATTTTGAAGCCACCCAGACATGATCGCTTCCTCGTAGAGTAAGAAGTCTAGCGGGGAACACTACACTTGGGACTACTGGGTGATAAACTGCATGGCTGGGTCCATCTCCTGTACAGTGCATCAATCTTCACAGTGGTCACAAAATTTCAATTAAATAGCACAAAAATCAGGATGTCTCGTGTCACAAAGGGATATCACAGCAGGAAAAAGGAAAATGTAATTATATACTGACAGAAGCGGAGTCTAGACAAAAGTACGTATATGAAGTGCCGCTTCCTGCAAGATACAAATTCATGTAGTACATGTGCTGCAATACTGGGGGCTACAAGTAATACTACACAAGGGTGGAAAAGTGAATACTTTCTTGCTATTGTTTTCTATTTATAGGAAGAGTAGCTATGAAATAGGAAAAAGTAATATGTAATGGACAATATACATCGGTGCTTGAAAGCTTATGAACCTTGCACAATTTTCTATATTTCTGCACGAATTTCAACTTTAACTACATCTGATTTTCACACAAATTTTAAAAATAGATAAAGAGAACCAAATCATACAAATGAGTTGAAAATAATAACCTTTGCCATTTATTTATTGAAGACAATATCTAACACCTGCAAGTGGCAAAAGTATGTGACCATTTGGAATTAGCAGATAATTTGAAGTTGAAATTTGAGTCAGGTGTTTGGAATCAATAGTAATGGGAAAAAAGAAAGGTGCTTACCCCTCTGCCTTAAAATAAACACAGTTCCTTGTGTAACCTGGTCATCGGTCACGCACTTAAGTGAGAAACGTATTCAATAATTCAAGAAAAGGATGAGGTTTACCAGTTCTTAAAAATTCCAAAAAGCTTTATTCCATCCTTTAAAAGTAGTAAACACAGTGGCGAGCACTGCACTTCGGCACCACGCTAGTTTTCACGCTTACGCGTTTCAGGTCACATTCAGACCCTTGATCACAGCTGAGATCAAGGGTCCAGATGTGACCTGAAACGCGCGTAAGCGTGGAAACTAGCGTGGTGCCGAAGTGCAGTGCTCGCCACTGTGTTTACTACTTTAAAATTCCAAAAAGCTTTATTCCATCCTTTAAAAGAACCGGTAAACCTCATCCTTTTCTTGGATTATTGAATACATTTGAAATCAATGGGGATGGCAATCAGGCGTTAGTGAGCGACCTGTTTTATTTAAAGACAGATATTTATCAAAATTGGATCTTTAAAACATGTTTGTGGAAGTTTATCGTAACATGAAGATGTCTGAGGAGCTTAGAAAAAGAGTTGTTGATGCTCATCAGACTGGAAAAGGTTACAAAAGCATCTCTAAAGAGTTTAGACTCCACCAATCCACAGTCAGAAAGATTTTTTACAAATGGAGGAAATTCAAGACCATTTTTACCATTCCCTGGAGTGGTCGACCAAAGATCATGCCAAGAGTAAGGCAGAGAACAGACCACGAGCAGAAGCAAGGAGGTTTAGCATACAGACTATAATTAAGGTGCACATTAGAGGATGATCACATCACGATATAAATGAAATGCAATAGCACTCTTTATATCAGGTGTACAAAGTGTTTTTTATTAATATGTAATGTATTTCAGAATAAGAACGTCAGCGACTGATGAGCTAAATAGCTGTTTCTGTCCTCCTGAACCTCTAGTCTATAGTTAAAATGTATACTGTACACCCCTATCAAAAAATCAGGCCAACAAATATAGAAAAACAATGTGTGGAGCCTAAATACTGGACACTACAACAAAAATGGAAACTCTAAATACTTAAAAATTATAAGCTTTATTAATTATAAAAATACATATACATATAAAAAATCCATGAACACCAAATAGTAACCTACGACAACCTAGCCCAGAAGAAACTAAATGGCAATATGTTATATAATACATAATACATAAATATATGGATAAATGCCAAATGGAACTAGACACCAAAAAATTGTAAATAGGGATATGCATACAATAATAGAATAATAATAAATAAATACTTAACCCTATGAAATGGTGTCACCTGGGCGAGGAGGTGTGCAACCCAACGCACATTTTGCTCTGCGCTTTATCAAGGGAAGTGAGTGCAACCCAACGCACGTTTCAAAGCGCAGAGCGAAACGTGTGTTGGGTTGCACACCTCCTCGCCCAGGTGACACCATTTTATAGGGTTAAGTATTTATTTATTGTTATTCTATTATTGTATGCATATCCCTATTTACTATTTTTTTTGGTGTCTAGTTCCATTTGGCATTTATCCATATATTTAGGTATTATATATCATATAACATATTGCCATTTGGGTTACTCTGGGCTAGTTTGTCGTAGGATATAATTGGGTGTTCATGGATTTTTTTTATATGTATATGTGTTTTTACAATTAATAAACTTTACAATTTTTTAAGTGTTTGGAGTTTCCATTGGTGTTATAGTTGAAATCTGCCAAGATGAGGTAGGAATGAGTAACTGCCAGAAGGTGCAGGTTCTTAGGGTGGGACCCACATGTATAACACTTTAATGGCATATCCCATTGACAATATTGGGTCTGGCCCTTGTGGATTTCAGCTTTATATTAACAATGTAAAGATGAACTTCACTATCTAAAATGCATAGAACTGTGCTGGAAATGCACAAAGAAAACGTCCAAAAATGAAAGATGGTCCAGTTTCCAATAAAAATCTTATTGTTAATCACAGATCCTTATTTTGTCTTCCAGTTAAATCCAATGGGGCTACAACATGGACACATCTTCACGCATTTCAGGCTATACAGCCCTTAATCAGCATCAACAGTGTAAACTCAAAATCAAGCACAACATAGAGATATAAGAGAAGATGCTCCAGAATTGTTATTTACCAAATTAGACCTGTCAGGAGATGTCAGCTCCAAGGACCATGTAAAATAACTTTCTGATCTGCTACTCGATAAAAGAGAATTTACCAAACTACCATTTATCACAAAATTCGAGAGCTCTACTTTAAGATCATTTTAGGGCTCATGCGGCATAACAAGCCATGTCAGAAAAGTCTCGCCCTATAATTATATAAAAACGTGCGATTATTAACTTTACATCCAAAAATAGCCATTACACCCCAAAAGGGTATCTTACACTGTGCACAGAGCTCCATTCACAGCGCTAGGGCAGAAAAATGCAATAACAATTCTTTTGGATGAGATCTGACTATTTTCTTTTGATTTGCCAGCTCTCCCGTTTTGCTCGGATCAAGCAGAGGAAGAAGGAGGGAATATTGGTTTATGTAAAAGGAGCATATTGAAAGGGAATGTTTTCTTTAGTATCCATGTCATAAACAGCAACGAAAAATAGCCCCTCTCTCCAGCAACACCGCACTCTTACACTTCTCTGCTAGTTATATGATCCCTGACTATTTTTATAGTGTAGAGGTCCAACTATTCTCTTCATATAAGTGCAGCCATCTCTAGGGAACCTCCAGATTCTGGATACAAGAGCTGGCTGGTGTTTTACGACCATAATCTCTGTAGGTTATGAATGATTTTTGGTGGCATTTTATATACAGATGTAGCTGAGCTTATCACATCTTTCATCCAAAAATGACCCCTTCTCTAGGTTTAATATTGAACTTAAAAGGAATCTATCTCAATGGTTTTTTCCACCAATTAACCTAATATTCTGACACATATTCCTTTTTCCTTAGCTGTTTATATTTTCTGTATGTGGATTTTTCAATTCTATTGCCTGTCTATGATTATGGGGGCAGCCATCTTGCCTGAGCTGATTTTAACAGCATTTAGAGAGACGCTTTACAGCAGCTTCATGGACAGCCTGTGAACAGGAGAGGACCCATTGACTTCTATAGGAGAGTTTTCTAGACATGTTCTGAGACCTGGGAAGAAATCACTATACAGGGATGAGAAGAGGGGGGAGCTGTGACATCTCCTATTGTGAATGGTGGATATTGTGTTATCTCCACACAATCAGTGTAATGCTGCCCGTGCTGACAATGAGGAGACTGCTGAAAAGTTTTCCCTACAGAACAGGAAGTGTCAGACTGTTATTAGATCTAGTGGCCAAAGTGAAAACTGTAGGATTTTAGTATTTTAAAAAAAATATTGATAGCGATATGGAAAATTTAAAAAAAAATGACAAAAAATTATTTTAAAATGTGATTTTAACATAATAAAATTAGTTCAATAATAGTCATTTTCTGATGACAGATTCCTTTTAAAAGGGTTGCCCATTAAGAAAAATAAATACACAGCATTTGGTCAGGGTGGGCCAAAAAAGAAAAGAAATGACACTTCGCCAGTTGTCCCCTGCCACTGCTGCTCCAGAGCAGAATCTTCTTTGCTTCCAGGTTCTCATCCCAATATGCTAGAGAGGCTCATTCTCTATTGCAAGTGAATGGATTGCGTGTCTCTCTTCTGTTGGGGCGAGAACCTGCACTTAAAAGAAGCAGATTGCCAGGAGCACCAAAGCGTTATCAGCAGGGGACAGCTAGGCAGGCTATTTTTTTTCTTGACTTACCGACCCTGACCCAATACTGTGTAATAAGATTTAATAGACAACTCCTTTATCTTTGGCAAAGTTGATTATATATATATATATATATAATATATATATATTATATATATATATATATATATATAATATATATATATATATATAATATATAGTGACAAAGTGACAACAGGTAGTTGCCTGTCTTTGCCACTAAGTGGAGCTGTCCTGGTAGAGACGTGCCACCAAGAGCCTGGACTTGGTGGGGGAAGCCAATTATTATCTGTCAGCAACACTAGGTATATCCAGCCATTATTGGTTGGCTTCCCCGGAACAGCTGCAGATGGGTGGGTGGCTGTTCCCGCGTCCCAGGTCTCCAGGTTCCATGTCTGGTTTTTTGCCAGTCTCTGGTTGGCTATAAAAACCCTGTCTCTGCAGGTGATCAGGGGGGCGTGTTCTGCTACCTGCAGTGGTGTGTAGCAAAGGAGCTGGAGAGAGGCTCTGGCCCCCAAGAGGCTGAGGGAAGCCTATGCCCTTTGGTGAGACCTGAGGTGCTTTGGTGGTACTGGACGCTAGGTCCAGGCCACATATAGAAAGGGACTACATGTGTGTAGTTAGTGGCCAGACGGCCTGAGGTTTTCCGTTTATGATTTATGTTTTGTTTGCTATGCCTGAATAAAGCTGGTTGAGGCCAGTTTAACCCAGAAGCCTGTGTCGGAGTGCCATCCGTTCAACCCAAGCGGCGATCCGTGAGCAGAAGTACCCCCAGGACGGTCCAAGATGGCGTCCGAAGACATGTGAGTTGTCACATATGGTGGAGGATGCCGTGGGCATTATTGCCACTAGCCGGCAAGATTGGTGCAGTGCGTAAAGTTGGGCAGTATCTGATGTGTGCACAAAGTCATGCAGGAAGATATTGAAAAGTAAATAGGACTGCTGCAATTTACATAGGACTGCTGAATTGTGCCTGTGTGAGCAAAGGTTTGTCTAAGAAGAGACACAACCGCACCAGCCTTTATTGTCTAAAGAGACTGTGTTACTGCTACCTGAAAAATTTTGTTTGGCATGGAGGATCTGCTTGCTCAGTTGATGCAGGTTACTGCTAAGCAGCAAGAGTTTAATAAACAGCTGCGGGCGCAGTTTGAAGCAAGCATGAGGCAATAAAACGATTGCCAAATGGGTTCAAGCTGCTGTGGTGTTGGAAGGCCGAGCCAAAGATGGAAAAGGACGGCTGCCAAAATTCCCCAAACCCTACTGGCAATGGATGCTGCAGGTGACATGTGCATGAGGATGTCCCTGGCGAGGGGGCCGTATGCCATCCAAGAAGGGGTTAACTTCGGAACAGGTGGAGCTGCAGAGCAAGATGGATGCTGCTGTTACCAAGGGCAACCACCTGCGGCCCGCTCCCCACCGCCCAGAAGGGGAGCCGGCTGGAGGTGCCACACGGAGAGTTGTGCTCCTGATTGCCCTCTCAGGAGTAGGCCGGAGAGGTCGCAGCTGCAAGCACTGGAGTTCCTGGTGGATGGAGCCCCACCCATGGCTGACATGGACAGTCAGCAGGAGAAGTCCAGACTGCTCCCAGAGGCCATACCCGGTGTGCAGACCCATCATGGACCCGGTAAGACTGCTCCAGGGGGGTGTATTGCGGGTGACACCTGTGTGGGGACTGCCAGGCATGGATTGTGTGACAACCAGGTGGACCATGCAGAGGCCCAGACATGATGCCTGAGCAGGTAAAGAGTGCTGAGAGGCAGCAGGACTCGGACTGTGGACTCAGTGTCTCCCAGGCTGCATTTCCTTAGGGGTTTTGTGACTTTATCAACTATGTTATAAAATAATGTGCCAGCAGAAAATGATAAAATGTATTATCACTTCACTGAGGTCACACAGTCTGAGCAGGGGGAGGATAGCCATATCACAAGGTTAGCTCCAGCTATTGCTTTGTGTGAAGAAAATGCACTGGGTGAACAGGCTGCAGCAGAGGGGATTAGCTCTAGTGTGCCCCTAGAGGTCATAGGGGAGAGCAGCCCAAGTAGCACAGGTTGTGTGTGTCCTGTGGGGAAAAGCCAGCAGTTTTTGTTTCTGCTCCTGTTGGTCCCAGAGAGAGGTTTGCATATGCTAATGGAAACTCTGCAAGTGTGTGGCCTGAAAGAGAAACGGCCTCCCATGAAGGTGATTGCTCTGCTGCTGTGTATGAGGGCTCTACTACCATGTATGAGGAGACTATGCGTGTGAATGTGCTGGTTAGTGACCATGGGGAAAAAACATTCTGTGAAGAGTCTCTGTTTCAGTGTGGGAATGGACACGACAATGTGTCAGTGCCTCAGTGTAAGGATGATGCTGATTATGCAGGGAATGAGAATGGTCATGCTGGGACCTGTAGTGCAGCTAAGGTAACTTCTCCAATGCTTGCTGTATTTTCGTAGCTTTTACTGCAGTGGTCATAAGGATTGCAGTGATGGTAGTGAACTGCTGACCCAGAAAAAAAGAGGGTTTGCTCAGGCGCCAGTGAGGGGCAGGTGAGAGTATTTTGGATCCTCAGAGGTAAAGAGGTTGAGTTTTCTTCCCTTAGAGACAGTGACAGGGGATGTGCAGGAACATCTCCACACGTTCTGCAGAAGATCCGCTGCTAAAAAAGCGCCAGTGAGAGTGTGCACAGGGGAATATGTCACCAACATTAATAAAGGGGCCGTGCAGTAATGTCTGAACAGGGTTTTAGGAGAGGGCGTTTGTCTGCCCAGTCTGATTGGGTAAACCTAAACGTAAGTGATGAGGTTGGCAGTGGGAACCCTGAAATTACTACATGCTTGTTATGGGGGCTTCAGTGAGTCCTAGTGCAGCAGAAGTTGTCACTGAGATAAAGCAGGTGACAGCTAGTAGCCAAGAGATGAAGCTTCAGGGTCAGGAGATAATCAGTGAGGGCCAGAGACCGGGGGTTGAAGAGAAGTTGTGGCCCTCATGGTAATCCTGCAGTCAAAGGGGTTTAGCAGGTTGGGGTTAAGGGGCGCCCTAGGCCAATGTGGATAGTGACCCTGAGAGGGGTGATGTCATTACTGCCTCTGGTGAGGTTGTCAGGAATAGCCCTGTGAATGTGGGCATAGGGGCTGAAGGTGGTGACATTGTTTGCAGAGTGTGCATGTGTTTGCCACGGTTGTAAGTGGCTATGACCTGTCATTTGCTCATGGGGGAGGAGTGCATGGTGTGAGCCCACAGCTGGAGCTGTGCATGGAAAGTGTTATCTCTGCCCCTGAATTTGGGAAGGGAAAACGTTGCCCAAAATAGGAGCTTTGACCCCGGGGGAGCCTGGGTCATGTGAAAAAGCCCTACGGGCTTATCAGGGGGGAGGGATGTGTGACAAAGTGACAACAGGTAGTTGCCTGTCTTTGCCACTAAGTGGAGCCGTCCTGGTAGGGGGACGTGCCACCAAGAGCCTGGGCTTGGTGGGGGGAGCCAATTATTATCTGTCAGCAACACTAAGGTTGCTGACAGCTGTATATTGCATGGCTGATATCCAGCCATTATTGGGTTGGTTTCCCCCGGAAACCCAGCTGCAGATGGGTGGGTGGTTTGTTCCCGCGTCCCAGGTCTCCAGGTTCCATGTCTGGTTTTTTGCCAGTCTCTGGTTGGGCTATAAAAACCCTGTCTCTCGGGTGATCAGGGGGGCGTGTTCTGCTACCTGCAGTGGTGTGTACCCAAAGGAGCTGGGGGAGAGGCTTGGGGCCCCCCCAAGAGGCTGAGGGAAGCCTATGCCCTTTGGTGAGACCTGAGGTGCTTTGGTGGTACTGGAGCTAGGTCCAGGCCACTATAGAAAGGGACTACATGTGTGTAGTTAGTGGCCAGCGGCCTGAGGTTTTCCGTTTATGATTATGTTTTGTTTGCTATGCCTGAATAAAGCTGGTTGAGGCCATTTAACCAGAAGCCTGTGTCGGAGTGCCATCCCGTTTCAACCCAAGCGGCGATCCGTGAGCAGAAGTACCCCCAGGACGGTCCCAGATGGCGTCCGAAGACATGTGATTGTCACAATATAATATATATATATATATATATATATATATATATATATATGCCCCTTACCTTGGTGGCATGTGTCCTGGACTCCCCAGTCATATGTCCAGAACCTGGCTGGTATGTATGTGCCATTGCAGACTCTTCCAGCTGTGGCCTTACATTAGAGATGGGCGAATTTCTCAAAAATTCGATTCGGTCACTTCGCCGAATTTTCCGACAAAATTCGTTTCGTTCCGATTACTTCGGCACGAATCGCGTTAAAAGCAGCTATTTCCAGGCTGAAACAGAGCCTGCGGGGTTGCTGTAGAATGTTGTGCCATGCTTAAATATGCAGAGGGAGCTTGGTTTGGTCTTCATACAATGTTGAGAGCGGCGGTCACGGCGGCAGCAGCATGAGGTCAGGCAGTGGCACAATGACATTCTGGAGGTGGCAAAACAGGAGGAAGCCACAGAGTGGCACAAAGACTGAGAGCGGAGGTCACGGCGGCAGCAGCATGAGTTCAGGCAGTGGCACAATGACATTCTGGAGGTGGAAAAACTGGATTAGGCCACAGAGTGGCACAATAACAGTGTGGAGGTCACAACAGCAGCACATGAGTCAGGCAGTGGCACAATGACATTCTGGAGGGGCAAAACAGTATTAGGCCACAGAGTGGCACAAGTCACATTTGTGGAGGTCAGGGCAGCAGCATATGAAAATAAAGGCAGTGGCACAATGACATTCTGGAGGCGGCAAAACAGTATTAGGCCACAGAGTGGCACAATCAAACAGTGTGGAGGTCACGACACGCAGCATGAGATCAGGCAGTGGCACAATGACATTCTGGAGGTGGCAAAACAGGAGGAACCCACAGAATGGCACAATGACTAGACGGAGGCCCCCGGCGGCAGCAGCATGAGGTCAGGCAGGGGCCCACAATGACATTCTGGAGGGGGCAAAACAGGAGGAGCCACAGAGTGGCACAATGACTGAGAGCGGAGGTCACGGCGGCAGCAGCATAGGTCAGGCAGTGGCACAATGACAATCTGGAGGGGGAAAAACAGTATTAGGCCACAGAGTGGCACAATACACAGTGTGGAGGTCACACGCGACAGGGCAGCATGCATAAAGGATCAAAGGCCCACCGTGGCACAATGACATTAGTGGAGTCGGCCCCCGGACAAACCGAAATTAGGCCACAGAGTGGAAACAAAATGGGACTGAGGGGCGGAAAATGGTAAAACGGACCAAGGGCCAAGCGGGGCATGGAGACAGGCAGTGGCACAATGACATTCTGGAGGTGGCAAAACAGGAGGAACCCACAGAGTGGCACAATGATGAGAGCGGAGGTCACCGGCGAGCGGGGCCGGGGCCAATGCATGGGGGGAGGTTTCCCAAGGGCACCAGGGGGGCACAAAATGAACACAGGGGTGGGGGGGACATGGCCCCAATGGAAAAGCACACAAGCAGCAGCTCACATGCCATGATTGGTAAAAGGACCAAGTGGACAATGGAACGGGTGTGGAGGGGTCACGGGGAAAAACTGGGGGCACAGCAGCCAGCAGAAGCATGAGGTCAAAGGGGCACAATGACAAGGGGGGGGAGGTTTGGAGGGCAATAAAAGGTCCATGGTTGTGTGGGGGAACCCCTGGTAAAGATGGTGGTAGGCAGATGGAGAAACTGTCACAATGTGTGGCATCGGGTGGGTGGCGGCATCAGAATAGTGGCTGAGGAAAGGTAGTTTGAACCCAATGACGCCTAAGGCATTGGTGTGTGGAAATCCTGGCCGATCCACGCCTGATTCATCTCGACAAAGGTCATCGTTTCCACATTTCCCGTGGACAAGCGGGTTCTCCTTGGGGTAACGATGGCCCCCGCCGCACTGAACACCCGCTCTGATGCCACACTACTTGGCCCGGGCAGGACAGCTTCTCCACTGCAAACTCGCAAGTTGCGGCCACACATCCCGTTTGGCTGCCCAGTAGTCCAGCGGATCTTCTAAAATGAGGTGGGAGAGTGCTGGGCCAAGTAGGCCACAACCTGTTGGTTCAGAGACTGCTCCATTTTGCGCTGCTGCTGGCGACTGCCCCCCCACTAGGTGGTGAAGGAAGTGCTCATCAGGACTCCAGACTTAGGTTACTACTGATGGAGCTGGTTTCTGCTCCTACCCCCCCCAACTTCCCCCAGCAGGGCCGCGGCAGTAGTACGTGAGCGCTGAGGAACCCCCCGGTCAGACCCGTCAGAGGAGGGACGATGCCGCACATAGGCAGCAGCCAACTGATTACGGAGGATTTCCCTATAGTTTTTGAGTTTGTCTTCCCTCTCAATAGCTGGGAAAAAGGCTCCCATTTTGGACCGGTAGCCCAGGGTCCAATAGGGGTGGAGACCAGAAGTCATCCCTCTGCCGGATGCTGACTATTTGGCTGTCACTAGCCAAAGGCAAAAAAGCATGCTGCGGGGCCATCTGACAAGTGACTGAGGGTCTCCTGCCTCCATTTCCAAATGTATACTGCCACGGTGCTTGGGGGTCATCTGCCTCTCTTCCTCATCTCCCCTCCACCTCCTCCAGCTGTCCCTGCTCCTCCTCTCTTGCCACCTGGGTAGAAAATCCACTCATTTCACCAGACAATGCTTTGCTCCAATTTTCCTCCTCCTCCTCCTCCATTTCAGTCCCCACCGGACTATGTGGCCACGAGATGTTTGTCGCCACGTCTTCCAGTCCCCTGCCCAGACAGATTTTTCAGCATCTGTTCCAGGACATGAAGCAGTGGAATGACGTTATTCATCCCGTAGTCCTGGCGACTGACAAATAACGTCGCCTCTTCGAATGGCCTCAACAAACGGCAGGTGTCACGCATGAGCTGCCACTGGCTGACATCAAAGTTACACAGGGGAGTACTTCTGTCTGCCTGGATCATCAAAAAATCGTTAATGGCCTTTCTCTGTTCATACAGTCGGGCCAACATGTGCAGCTGGAATTCCCGGGGTGGAAAACATCGCATATCAGAGTGTGTTGGGGAGGCCGTTCTGCCGCTGCAACTCGAGGAGGTTGTTACTGGCTTTGTACAAATGGATAAAGTGCATGCACAGTTTCCTGGCCATGTTCTGAATATCGGTGGAAGACTTCAGGAACCTTTTCACAACCAGAATGAACACGTGCGCCATGCAGGGCGCATGGACCATCCCTCCTCGGTGCAGCGCGGACACCATGTTCCTCCCATTGTCCGTCACCATGGTTCCGATTTGCAGTTTGGCGGGAGAAAGCCAAAACACGATTTCTTGCTGCATGACGCGGAGCAGTTCCTCCCCTGTGTGACTTCGTTCGCCGAGGCAAGCCAGGTGTAGAACTGCGTGACACCGTGTGCCTACACATGTGGTTGAGGAGCAGTACTTGTGGAGGCTGAGATGGTGGGGGTTGAAGAGGAGGAGGCTGACATTGGCGCAGGTGCAGCAGTTTGACATAGTGGAGGAGAAAGCGGCGTCTCCTGTCCAACTTGTTGGTGTGCCTGGGCTGGAAGCACATTCACCCAGTGGGCCGTAAAGGACATGTTTCTGGCCTGACCGTAGTTACAGCTCCAGACGTCCGCGCTGCCGTGCACCTTGGAACAAACCGATAAGCTTTAAGGACTGACCACCTTCTGTTCTACACATTAAAGAAGTGGGTACTTGCCTTTTTGGAAAAGAAATTACGGCTTGGAACTCTCCATCTCGGCTCGGCACAAGCCATTAGTTTTTCTGAACGGTGCAGAGTCCACCATTTGGAAAGGGAGGGATGCAGTACCAACAACTTGGACAGGAGCAGGTCAGCTGCTGCACCTTAGATGGTTGGATGCATAATGTTGTCTCTTTTCAATCGCCTCGCTGAACGACTGCTGCGCCATGAGTAGCGAGGAGCAGGAGCATCTGGACCGGGAGATGATGTCAAAGAGAAACATCTCCCTTCTGCAGAGCTGGTGGAGCCTTGACTGGCTGCAATGGCATGCGTGCCACTGGGCGCTGCTGCTGTTGCTGCAGGATGGACCACCACATCTGAGCCACGTTTCTCCCAGGCCACCGGATGGTGACGCTGCATGTGTTGACACAGGGCCGTGGTGCCAACGTTAGCTCCCTGGCCACGCTTCACTTTCTGCCCACAGATTCTACATATACCCATATTCGGCTCCTCCGGTGTCTTAGCAAAGAACTGCCACACCGGCGGTATCGGATTTTATGAGTGACTACTGCCGCCGCTGCCTTGCTGAGCCGTTTTGCCACTACTTTCTTGGACCTGCGAAGCGGGTTTTTTACCCCGTGGCCGCTTGGCTCCCGACCTCACACTGCTGCTATCCTGCTGACTCACGGCCACACGACCCACTTACTGGTTGCACTGCTGCTTGACGCGCAAGCTGACGCCTCTTCCCCCTGACGATGATGAAGCCCTTGCCTCACCCGGCTCCCAAGTGCGGTCGGCTACTCATCATCTATTTGTGTTTCATCGTCAATGCTGTCCTCATCACCGGTCTTGGTATGCCGAGGCTGACCTCTCACAACATGACCTCCCATGCCCCCTTCTCCACATCTATACTTTGCGCCTACTGCAAGAAGCAGGCGATATTTGGCCCATTTCTTCGCTGCCAAATACTGCTGACTGCCCTCTACAAATTGTTCATCCTCGCTATATAGTGGCGCGAGCCCAGACCACAAAAGTAGATCTCTGGCTGAGGGAACCGGATGGGACAGAGGGGGCTAGGACAGGTGAGGGCCGTGACCCCTCCCGGCCATGCCAACTAATGGTTGTGTCTGAGGTTCCCACCGACTCTGGCTGGGGTTGTCAGATGTCATCTGGGAGGAAGAGGATGACCTAGTCAACCAATCAAGAACCCTTGGGGTTTCTGAACAACACACGGCCGCTAGATGACAGTGACAGTTGTGGCCTCACCGAGGGACCCCTGCTTCGACGTCCCCTTGCTGTGCTGCGACCTGGGCCTGTTCCAGGAATGTTTGTGCCACTTTCCACTCCAGGTGCAGAGCCTGCCACTCTTGTCTGACTATGTTTGTTTTAAAATGTACAGACCACTGTTTGATGATGATATCTGTATATGAGAAAGATACACCCTGTTTGTGACTCCAAATGAACCCCGTCACACGCGTGGGGAACGCCTGGAGATAAATGGCGCGCCCCAAATGGCCAGGAAAAAATTACTTTATGTTTTCGTTTAAAAACACTGTGTGTTTTACTAAATGTAAAAGCACAAAAGGCTTAATTAACCTTCGGACATGAATTAGGCTACAGGAAAAATGTATATATTTTGCGGAAAAAGCGTTTTTTGAAAAAAAAAAGAACGGTTTCCCTTCTGGGGTACATGCAACACCAGCTTTTTAAAACAACAAAAACTTAAAAATTTTTTAACCCCCTTTCCCCGGATGTAAAATTTCGCCAAAGAATTGAGCCCACAAAATAGTAGCTTTGTAGCGTGTTACAATTGCGTTTTTCTACGCCACACAACAAGAGATAGTTGTAATTAACCTTTTTCTTGTGAAATTTGGCTACAGGAAAAATTATATAATTTTTGGGGGGTTGAAAAAGACGGTTTCTTGGGGCAGCACACCAGCAAAACAACGCTTAATTTAAACCCCCGGATGTAAATTGCGCAATAGAATGAGCAGCCAAAAATGAAGTGGTATTGTATTGTTAAAAACGCTGTTTCTTTAAATGAATACAACAGGAACTGGCTTAGATCCCACTTGGATATTGAATGTATTGCAGCTGCAGTTGGCGCACACTGGATTTCAAATCCAAAAACCCAAAAAAATTTGAAATAGAACATTAAGAGAACAGTCTCTGAGAACAAGCTGAGACACCCCCCAAAAATCGCTGGGGTTAAAATCAGTTCTTTAGTAACAATCAGCCACGGCAGCACCTTCCACTGATGAGCACGTGAGAGGAGTGTGAGCTCCCGGGGTCGCGCCCGGACTTATATTGTGCTGGTGACGTCACAGAATCCCCCCGGTCTCTGATTTTGGGTTTCTCCTCTGCACATTGTCATGCAGGCTATGCCCTTCTTCCTCCAGAGTGCTTTGCCCCATGTAGCGCCATGTGGGTCGCAGCCATTTTATCAATCAAAGCACACTTCCGTTCACCCAAAGTACCCCAAAGTTCGACTTCGTTCCGAACCGAAGTTTTCCTGAAATTCTAAACGAATTCCACTTCGTTAGAATCAATTCGCCCATCTCTACTTACAATATATATTGGTGGCATGTGTCCTGGACTCCCCAGTCATATGTCCAGAACCTGGCTGGTATGTATATGCCATTGCAGACTCTTCTAGCTGTGGCCTTACTATATATATATATATATATATATATATATATATATATATATATATATTCCTCTGTCCTATTCATCTTCCTCTCTCATGCCTGAAAGAATCATGCGGTGATCCCAGAGCCTTACCAGCTTACAATATATAAAATGGTCGCGATGGTCCACACCCTTCTTGAAAAGTTTTCCCCCTCCCATCCCTCCCATATACTAATGTGCCACAAACAGGAAGTTGATATCTAGCCACACCACTCCACTGACACTGAGTTCTTACAATAGGCTGTCACTTCCTTTCACTTAGGGGCTGTTTACACAGCACAGGACAAATACTGGTCGGTTTATACGACCGGTATTTGTCCTGTTTTCGTGCTGTGCACACGGCCGCCAGGGGACGACTTTTCTCCGCGGTTTGCGGAGAAAGCCCTCCTCCTTCACATACAGTCCCTGACAGAAGTTCTGTCGCTTATCCATGTTGTGGAAACCAAAGCTCATAACCTGACTTAAAATTCCTCCATCGGTTTTAGGAATGACTCGTATGCAAGCTGAAACCCTCCCAAATGAGGTTTTGTTATCGGAAATAAATTTGCTTCACTGCTGAAATATTGATCATTTAAGGAACAAAGAAAGGTCAGATTTTGGCAAGACAAAAGTTTTGTCGCCTTGTCATATAATGCACCCAATCGTAGTTTACAGCCTCACCTGTGTTCACTAATTGATCGGTTAATTAGTGGGTATGTATAAAAAGAACTCCAGCACCCCAGACCTTCACTTGAACTGCAGCTTAACCTCTGACAACATGCCAAAAATCCACCCTGCGACCAAAGCCTTGATTATCAAGAGGCTGAAGACCAGATCCACTGCAGAGGTGGCAGGCACCTTTAATGTGTTTTAACATCAAGTACAAAGAGTTAAAAAAAGATTTGAAGAGACTGGAGATGTTTTTGACAAGCCCAGGTCCAGCAGACTCCGCAAGACAACTGCTCAGGAGGAACGTTTGTTGGTTCGAAAATCAAAAGCCAGCCCCTCTTCCACTTCAGCACAGCTCCAACAGGAATGGTCACCTCAAGTCCCTGTGTCAATTAGAACAGTTTTTAGGATTCTGTCTCGAAATGGCCTCCATGGTCGAATCAGTGCCCAGAAGCCAGCACTTAACAATTAAAAAACATGTGGCATTTGCCAAGGCCCACAGCCTGCTCAACGGATGGATGCTGGAAAAGTGGCAGAAGGTGGATTTCTCAGATGAATCTTCAGTTGAATTACACCACAGCCACTGCAAATACTGCAGGAGACCTACTGGAGCCCATATGGATCCAAGATACACCCAGAAAACAGTTAAGTTTGGTGGTGGAAAGATCATGGTCTGGGGTTACATTCAGTATGGGGGTGGGCAAAACATTTGCAAGGTGGAAGGCAATATCAATAGCCTAAAATATCAAGAAGTATTAGCTACCTCTTACATTCCCCATCATAAAAGGGGTCAAATTTTGCAGCAGGATGGTGCTCTATCTCATACATCCATCTCTACATCAAAGTTCCTCAAAGCAAAGAAGATCAAGGTGCTCCAGGACTGGCCAGCCCAGTCTCCAGACATGAACATCATTAAGCATGTTTGGGGTAGGATAAAAGAGGATGCTTGGAAGACAAAACCAAAGAATCTTGACGAACTCTGGGAGACCTGTAAGACTGCATTATTTGCTATTTCTGATGTCTTCATTAATAAATTGTATGAATCATTTTCGAAACGCAAGGATGCAGTCCTTAAAGCTAATGGAAGTCACACAAAATATTAAATATGTCTCTAATATAAACACAACTTCATTCAATAATGTTATTAAACCTATCTTTTTATTTGAAGTGAATTATTTGTTGGATTTTCACATTACTTTCTGTGGACGACAAAACTTTTGTCTTGCCAAAATATGACATTTCCGTGTTCCTTAAATGGTCAATATTTCAGCAGTGAAGCAAATTTATTTTCGTTAACAAAACCTCATTTGGGAGGGTTTCAGCTTTCATATGAGTCATTCCTAAAACCAATGGAGGAATTTTAAGTCAAGTTATAAGCTTTGGTTTCCACAACATGGATAAGCGACAGAACCTCTGTCAGGGACTATAGACATGTTCATATTCCATCTAAAAACCGGATGGAAGAATGAACACGTTCTATGTATTTTAGACCGCCGGAAAGATTTTCCATTAAGGTCCGTGTAAAAGTTTTTCAGCCGGTTTGCAGCCGGTTTTCAAAACCGAGGACCGGCTGAAAAACCGTGCCGTGGGGACATGGCCTTATGATGTGTACACTAGGGGCAGGGGCAATGGTTGATTCATTTTTATGAGGGGGCTGGGATATAATATAAAATAACCACTCTATTATAAACCTGGAGGCAGGTATTATAGGATCACACTATTGACAATAGGCAATGGCAACAGCACAGCTCCTCCTCTCCCTGCACAGCAACCTCCTATGTCACACCCCATGTTCACTACACTCTGTCTTACAGGTTAGACAAACGTTTCCCTTTATATTTTTCCTTATTAAAAAATGAAGGTCATACATTACATTGAAATTGAGTATTATCTATAGTCTTACATAGGAGTGTTGTGGACTGTTTTATCACAATTTTCTAATGGGGCTCTGTTCACACTACAATCATGGCTTCTGTTCTTAGCTAAAATAAAATGTAATCCATTCATCTGAATAAGGGACATTTGCAGAGATTTCTGCTACAACTCTATCATGAGTCTATATAGCATAATAGCAGCGATACAATGATTATAAAGAAAGAAATTCTGCAGCTATCAATGAATATTGTTACATTTGCTCAGTTAATTTATAAGACAGTGATGTAGGGACGAGCCAAAATATATTGGACCGTGTGTTGCCTCTAACAAAGGAGATTCATTACTTTTTTTTGTTTACTTTGAGCTCTGTAGCCCTCTACAGCAGGTGTCCTCAAACTTTTTAAACCAGGGGCCAGTTCACGGTCCCTCAGACCATTTGAGGGCCGGAATATAGTTTTAAAAAAAAAGTTTTACTTTGTGGGTCGATGCGATTACGGTGATACCCAATTTATTATTGGCCCAGCAGGTGTAGGTAGATTTAGGTCCCCCAGCAGGTGTAGGTAGATTTAGGTCCCCCAGCAGGTATAGGTAGATTTAGGTCCCCCAGCAGGTGTAGGTAGAATTAGGTGGCCCAGCAGATATAGGTAGATTTAGGTCCCCCAGCAGGTGTAGGTAGATTTAGGTCCCCCAGCAGATATAGGTAGATTTAGGTCCCCCAGCAGGTGTAGGTAGAATTAGGTGCCAG
>JAODAL010018041.1:57500-75911 GCA_025379985.1 Phyllomedusa bahiana | reverse complement strand
CAATTTAAAAAAATATTTAAATCCGATAAGAAAAAGAATATGTATTAGTGTTTTTAACTTATTAGATATTGTTTGTGGTAGTATAGAGCTGTAAAGGAGTGATACACATGCTTTATTTTTCAGTAACCTTATAGGTGCTGATTAATATAATAATATACAGAGCTCCATGAAGGTCCAATGGCCTCAGGATACAATATTAATGACATACAATGGTCTTTCCTGTGACACTGTATGTTGAGTTTGGTTTCAAGATACAATGTCCCAGACACTGATCCAACCAATTATCATGAATATTTTAATTGTAAAACATCATATTAGTGAGGCATTCTAGTAGTACCTAACTACAGTACAGTGGGGCACTACATGTCCTATACTGCTATTACATATATTAGTGAGGTGCATGCAGTGATAGGCATTCTAGTAGTGCCTCTCTACAGTACAGTGGGGTACTACATGCCCTGTACTGCTCTTACATGTATTAGTGAGGTGCATGCAGTTATTGGTGGTCTAGTAACGCCTCTCTACAGTACAGTGCAGTACTACATGTCCTGTCCTGCTCTTTCATTTATTAGTGCCGTGCATGCAGTGATTTGTGGTCTAGTAGCGCCTCTCTATAGTACAGTGCAGTACTACATGTCCTGTACTGCTCTTACATGTATTAGTGAGGTGCATGCAGCAACTGGTAATCTAGTAGCGCCTCTCTAAAGTACATTGTGGTACTACATGTCCTGTACTGCTCTTTACTATGTCAGGATGAGCGACTCCTTTGGGCACCAGGTGAGGGCCCCATTCTCTTTTTTCTGGTATATTGTATATAAAGTACATGACCCAAAGCTCCTGTCCTCATCATAGAAAGTGATTTCCAGCAACTCTTTTTGATGTTATATGAACGGACTTGCTTTATCTAGATTCATTATCTATGTAATTTTCTGTAATCCAAATTTTGCATTATGCTGGTGAGATTTTGGGGCTTCAGAACCAAGTACCGGTTTTCCACAAAGTTATGGTTTCAACATTCAAAGGTCTTCCTGGAACCAATTTATAATATATGTTGAGGGACCGCTGTATCTGTAAAGAGGTTGCAGCATCATCTTTCTGATACAGAACCTCAAGTTTGAGCTTCAGTCATACTGCCATAGAGTTAAATGAGGGTTGTCTATAGCTGCCTCTAGAGCGAGCTCAATCCATATGAATGGATACAGCTCCCATTGTTTCCCCAAAAATAAGACCTAGTGCATTTTTTTGATGCAATTCAGAGTTTGGCTGCTTATGCTGATGATTGTGATGAAATCACTACAATATATTAATACATGTTGATGTTTTGTCCAACAATAAATGTGAATTATTGTTCATGGAAAAATAAAATATCCCCTAAAAATAAGTCTTACCTTGTCTTTAGGAGCAAAAATTAATGTAAGAAACGGTCTTATTTTCGGGGAAACAGGGTATTAACCATACAAATACGAACTACCCTTGTGGAAGAATTTAATTGTTCAGTTCAGATTTGGTACCTGATGGGCAACATAGTCTACCTGACTGATGGGGGCCCTGGTCTTGAAACATAATAGCTATTGGTATAAAAAGGGGCTCTATGAAGAATAAGTTATTCTTAATTACAAACAATTATTTGTGTGTTATAAGTGTTATTGAAAAACTGAAAATTCTGTCAGTCTCTAACATATTTAAATAATCTTAATATATTGTATGAATTATGTATGATGTGGCTCTACTCCTGTCTACCATGCTTATTAGTAACCTGGATGTCATAATACACGCAGATAAACTAATACATATACATTTGTTACAGGGCACCGAGAACAAACTCTATGTATCTCGTGAATATCTCCAATCTGCTGGAAGCTTTATTCTACTGGTTGTTCACTGCATTTGTCACATTGTTGCTGGTGACTTCAATGATGATTCCAACCCGTTGTTCTTGAGAATTTTTTATCAGGTATAAGCAGGACCAAAATTGGGAGTGGATAGGCAGAGTGTCAACATTGTAAGGAGTAAATTAGCAAAAATTTGAAAGGTTGCAAGAAGAATTTCTCTCTCAACAAACTCATTGCAGTATGTGAAGACAGCATTGGCGGAGTTTCATTAGCTGGGATTTTGACTCCATAGAGGGATTGTGGCACTTAGTATCGTTGATGCATGTGAAAGATTTCTAGAACTTGGAATCTCCATCACCATTTTTTGACTGGAACCTCCATATCAAAAGTTGAGTTGAGGGCCTCACTCAGTTTAGTTTCACCTATCTTGGCTTTCCATATTCCATTTGAACATATTGCTGAACAAAGTTATAGACATGTCCAGAGAGCCAGCGAGATGGAATGAATGAATAAATGAATGAATGAGCAGATGTTCTAGGATTTAAATGTCATATATTTTCTTCTCTTTTTTAGGCACTAAAGATCTGCTTGGCTGAAGGGTTCCTTACTAGATTGCAATCATCATCTTATTTACAGTGTTCTAATTCAGAACATGTAGATGGCAGCAATCAAACAGCAGCAAAGTTGTTTAGTGAGAAAAAGACAGATTTGCTATCAACTTCAATAACACCGAAATCTGAACTGCCAATGTATTATAAGGTATATGACAAAGATACAAAATGTGTATTGTCAATATTTCTATTGATGATATATTAATTTCTTTTACATGTTCAATATACAAGAACACCACAATGGCCCACATCTACTGTCACTAAAAGACAGTGTAAACTCAGACCAGAGTTTGCTTTCTTGACCTTTTTCAGAGAATATGAATGATAACACAAAACCTTTTTTTCCACTCATGGTTCGTGGTTGGGTGAAGCCATTTATTGTCAAACTACGGTGTTTTCTCTTTTTAAATCATAATGACAACCAAAAACATCCAAATGACCCTGATCAAAAGTTCACATACCCTGCTGATTTTGGTCTGATAACATGCACAAATGGGTTTGAATGGCTACTAAAGGTAACATCCTCACCTGTGACCTGTCTGCTTGTAATCAGTGTGTGTGCATAAAAGCTGAGTGAGTTTCTGGGATCCAGACAGACTCTTGTATCTTTCATCCAGCCACTGACGTTTCTGGATTGTGAGTCATGGGGAAAGCAAAAGAACAGTCAACGGATCTACGGGAAAAGGTAGTTGAACTGTATAAACAGGAAAGGGATACAAAAAGATATCCAAGGAATTGATAATGTCAGTCATCAGTGTTCAAACTGTGATTAACAAATTGAAAATCAGGGGCTCTGTAAAAACCAAACCACTGTGAGGTAGACCAACAAAAATTTCGGCCACGAAAATTTTTCGAGATCCAAAGAAAAACCCACAAATAACATGCGCTGAAATACAGGAGACTCTGAAAACTAACGGTGTGGAAGTTTCAAGATGCACAATAAGGAGGCACTTGAAAAAAAATGGGCTGCGTGTTCGAGTCTACAGAAGAAAGCCATTACTGCACAAATGCCACAACGTATCTCGCCTACAATACGCCAAACAGCATAGAGACAAGCCTCAAAACTTCACACTTTTTGGCCACAACCATAAACATGACATTTAGAGAGGTGTCAACAAGGCCTATGATGAAAGGAACACTATTCCTACTGTAAAGCACGGAGGTGGATCGTTGATGTTTTGGGGATGTGTGAGCTACAAAGGCAGAAGAAACTTGGTCAAAGTTGAAGGAAAGATGAATGCAGCGCGTTATCAGCAAATACTAGAGGCAAATTTGCACTCATCAGCCCGGAAGCTGCGCAAGGGACGTACCAGGACGTTCCAACATGACAACGATCCAAAACACAAGGCCAAGGCAACCTGTCATTGGCTACAGCAGAACAAAGTAAAGGTTCTGGAGCGGCCATCTCAGTCTCCTGACCTCAATATCATTGAGCCACTCTGTGGAGATCTCCCACGCGCAGTTCATGCAAGACAGCCCAGGAGTTTACAGGAACTGGAGGCTTTTTGCCAAGAAGAATGAGCAGCTTTATCATCTGAGAAAATAAAGAGCCTCATCCACAACTACCACAAAAGACTTCAAGCTGTCATTGATGTTAGAGGGGGCAATACATGGCATTAAGAAATGGGGTATGTAAACTTTTGATCAGGGTCATTTGGATGTTTTTGGTTGCTATTATGATTTAAAAAAAGAAAACGCTGTAGTTTGACAATAAATGGCTTCACCCAACCACTAACCCTGAGTGGAAAAGACTTTGTGTTATTCATAGTCTCTGAGAAAAGGACAAGAAAACAAAAATTCTGCCAGGGTATGTAAACTTTTGAGTACAACTGTATCTCACAACTTTAGACTTGTCTAGCTTTTTTTAGACCAACTATTAGTGGGCTTACTCTATATGTCAGAATCCTGGCACATTTCCAGTGCATTTTTTGGTGCAGCATGTTGCATCTTTTCCACCAAAGCCATGTCCACCTCCAATTAAACCATTTTGCCAAAAATGTGCCACTTTTTGGTGCATTTTATGACACTTTTCTGGCACAACCACAATAATGTGGCACAGTGTCTGAAAGCATCACCTGATTCTTGGTTCCCAACCTCCGGCTTTTCCTTCCCTGAGAGCTGCAGTGTCACCTCGATAGAGGCACTGTTTAGTGACCACTTTGACAGCAATAATCTTAAAAAGTGATGCAACACAGGCACCTGCATTGTTGATCTTTGGCTGCATAAAACAGTAAAACTCATGATGTATAGCAAATATTGAGGGGTGAAGGAATTTTGCCTTATGGAACATTCACATGTACAGGGAACGTTGTACAGAATGCCACATTAGTACCACATAGCAGCAAACTGCATGTCAATACATTTATTGTTTTACTGTACATGCAGTTGTTTGCATCACAGTTAGGCTACGTTCACACGGCTTAACTGCGGGACGTAATTACGCCACGCAATTACGCCGGGTGGCCTGGGGCTGGGCGGGTGCGGGGGAGGGAGCGAGGGGCCGGCACCTCGCCGGCCCATAGACTTGTATTACCAGCGGCGCGTATACGCCGCTGGTAATTCACATGTCAGGTATCTCCCCCCGCGGCGGATTCACCGAGCAGGGAGGAGAAGTAATCCATAGTTCTCTATGAGAACTGTGGATTACCGTAATGACTGGGCCGTTTTCAGCCCGTAATTTGCGCACTTCGGCGCGTAATTACGGACCGAATTACGGCCCATTTTAAGCCGTGTGAACATGGCCTTATAGTATATCTCTGCAGCACTAGTTCCCCTCCATGTCGATGTACTGTAAGAAAAATGTGGCACAGTTTAGACACCTTTGCACTTATATTTAAAATACCAATATCTTTTTTTTAAATTGGACATTTTTTTTTGTTTTCATTTATTAAATTCTTAATTTGACCTTTGTTTGGCACAGCCTCGGAAGAATCTTGAAGAAATAATTTCTCAGAATGAAGCGGAGGCAGTTCTCAAAAATAAGCTAACTTTCTGGAAGCTGAACTTCTTTACAAACCGTGAACCCCAAGTCTGGTAATGAAATGTGTTTTCTATCTTAACATTCAGAAGTCAAAAAGATGGGCATTTCTCTTATTACAGGGCATTTCCAACTATATTTATTTAGTAAAATAAATCACACATTTCATTTTGTAAATTCTCAAAGATCCAGTTCTTAGTTGTATTTTGAGAAATTAAAGCAAATAATATTATTTGCAGTGCATATTTTTTGTCTTTATAAAATATCTAATTTTTTATATCATTTTATACTTAAAGGGGTTTTCTCATACAAAAATGATCTTTAAACATGTAGGGACCGGTATTGGAAGATATTTTAGAATAATTCAGAATTTATCAACTCACGGTGCACAGAGGTTTCTCTAGGTTACCATCCTGCTCTCCCCTTCTCTCTCTGCTCTGATAGAGATGAAGACAGGTTGGCTGGGCTGTTGGCAGCTTGAAAGCAGAGTGCGTTATCTCAAACAAGTAATTAGTCTCATTTATTTGTTTACTTTGAGCTCTGTACTTAATTTCTCCTGCTCTCCTGTCAGTGGTTTTAGAAGAGCTGTGAATGTCGAGTTTATATGCTAAACACTACCATAGAAGCAAACACAGTCTGACCAGGATGAGACAGCATGGATGCACCCGATTCTGGCTATGAAACAGAGTGATGAGACAACCCCTTAAAAGATATTTTCTCACCACAATGTTTAGCTTTTAGCAGGTAGGGAAATGAAAATGAAGACTATTGCCAACTACATTGCTGTTTAGATTTTGCTTTGGCCAGAAGATAAAGAAGATCTTATTTCCTTTTAGAGTACATAAGTTTCCCTCCGGAACTCTCTTATCTAATACTCCACAAGCTGAAGTTCAACTATGTTGAGTCACTCCCTGCAGAGTCTTATCTCTAGCAACAAAATTTGTTTGCTCAAGTAAACGACAAGCTTTCACCCCTTAGAGGTCAGTAGCCTTCTGTACTAGTATTACAAATCTCCAGCAGCCATGTTACTGTAACAGGAAGGCTATGTTCACACGGCTTATTTGCGGGGCGTAATTATGCCCCACAATTACGCCGTGTGGACGGGGGCGAGACAGGAGCGGGGAGCCAGCGCCTCGCCGGCCCATAGACTATCTTTACTAGCGGCGCGTATAAGCCGCTAGTAATTCATGTGTCACTTATCTCCTTCTGCGGCGGAGACGTAAGAGGAGACGTAATCCATAGTTCTCTATGAGAACTGTGGATTACCGTAATGACTGGGACGTATTCCAGACGTAATTCGCGCAGTACGGCGCGTAATTACGGACTGAAATACGTCCCATTTTAAGCCTTGTAACCATAGCCGAATAGCTACAGCAAAGCTGATATACCAACCACTGCTGTAGAACCAGGCTCGGACTGGGCCGCCGGGGGATCGGTGAATCCCCCAGTGGGCCCCCCCGAGCCTTTGTGGGACCCGAAGGCAGTGCCGTCGCTCCCCGGGGCCCGGCCGCGCATCCGGTCACTGAACGCCTGGGCCCTGCGTCCCGAGCGCTCAGAGACCGGCCCGGGAGTTGGGGACTAATGTCCCCGGATCCCGGGGCTGCGCGGTGTCAGCGGAGCACAGCGCCACTAGCGCTGCACTCCGCTGATCTCCCTGGCAGGCTGAAGACGCTAGGCCTTCAGCCTGCCGGGCACCGGCCCCTACTGGTGATGTAGGCGGCACGGTGACGTCACTTCACCGCGCCGCCTATGCAGGGCGGCAGGAGCCGGCAGGGAGCTCGGAACGGCCGGGATCTGCCAGGAGCGGGAGCCGGAGCCAGGTAAGTGGCTGGTTGTTTGTTTGTTTTTTTGTTTGTTTTTTTAAACTATCAATGGGGGCCCTGGCTACTAAGGGGGGCCCTGGCTACTAATGGGGGCCCTGACTATTAAGGGGGGCCCTGACTATTAAGGGGGGCCCTGACTACTAATGGGGGGCCCTGACTACTAATGGGGGGCCCTGACTACTAATGGGGGCCCTAACTACTAATGGGGGGCCCTGACTACTATGGGGGGCCCTGGCTACTAAGGAGGGCCCTGACTACTTAAGGGGGGCCCTGTCTACATAAGGGGGCCCTGACTTCATAAAGGGGGGCCCTGACTACCTACACGCTAGCTAAACGGGGCCCTGACTACCTACACACTAGCTAAAGGAGGGCCCTGACTTCCTGCACACTAGCTAAAGGGGGGCCCTGACTTCCTGCACACTAGCTAAAGGGGGGGCTGACTTACTGCACACTAGCTAAAGGAGGCCCCTAACTACCTGTATACTCCCTAAAAGAGACCCCTAACTGCCTGTATACTACCTAAAGGAGGCCTTAACTGCCTGTATAGTACCTAAAAGAGACCCCTAACTGCCTGTATACTACCTAAAGGGAGTCCCTAACTGCCTGTATACTCCTGCATGATCTCCAGGGGGTTAGTCCTTTCCACACCCTCCAACCCCTTAGGATATTAGGCCTCTAATTTTATGGCTTGTACCTGCTCTCCACCCCTGGGCAGTTTGTACAGAGGTGGGAATGGGTAAAGAGGTGCTGTAAAATTGAGGATTCTAAGATATTTGTGTGTAATTTCTGCAGGAATGAGTTGTGGCCGGGACAAGTCATCATGGCGGTGTGGAACGGATTCAGAAGAGAATAAGAACGACTCATGAGAGAAGAGAACGACTCATCAGATAAGACGTCTCCGGTGAGTCCCTGATTTCAGGGGTTATTTTACTTCTATATCAGTGCTGTATTCACTGTAATCAGTGAATACTTCTATATCAGTGCTGTATTCACTGTAATGTGATGTAACCTGAGCTGGTGTCTGACCTCTATGTGGTCTCTATATGGAGGTGTTGTAGGTTATACCTGAGCTGGTGTCTGACCACTATGTGGTCTCTATATGGCAGTGTTGTAGGTTATACCTGAGCTGGTGTCTGACCTCTATGTGGTCTCTATATGGTTGGTATTGTAGGTTATACCTGAGCTGGTGTTCTGACCTCTATGTGGTCTCTATATGGAGGCGTTGTAGGTTATACCTGAGTGGTGTCTGACTTTTATGTGGTCTCTATTTGGCGGTGTTGTAGGTTATACCTGAGCTGGTGTCTGACCTCTATGTGGTCTCTATATGGAGGTGTTGTAGGTTATACCTGAGCTGGTGTCTGACCTCTATGTGGTCTCTATATGGTGGTGTTATAGGTTATACCTGAGCTGGTGTTTGATCACTATGTGGTCTCTATATGGCGGTGTTGTAGGTTATATTGGTGGTAGTATAGTGGCAGCGTACATGTGTCCCTGATTGTAAGAGTGAGGGAACACCTGACCCTGTGATAGAAGTTACACTTTTACTTTCTTGCTGGTGTTTATTTTAGAAGGTGGTGAGGTGCGTGACCAAGGGAAACGTGGAGGGGGATATTGTATGTGGGTGGAGGGGGATATGGATGGAGCTACTTAGCCCTGTGTCTATGATATGCGAGACAGACAGATATGTGAGACAGACAGATGTGTGACTCACTTGCTATTGTACTACACAATACAGTTCTGTTCTGCACACTGTATTATGTGGTAAAATGGGCGCATTTATGTCCGAGAGGCCGGTTATATTTTTACGTACAGTATGGTGGGTCCCAGACCCCCCAGTCCGACACTGTGTAGAACCACGCACAGCCTGTGCAGAAAGTGTGAGTCTAAAGCTGGCCATGACTCTGTGAAACTACATGGTGAGAAAACCCCTTTAATATATTTTTTATTTCTCACACTATTTCCTATTCTTTGACGGTCCATTCTGTAAGAGTCTCACTTCATCTAATACAGGTTTTGTGTGGTTTGTAGCTCCTCTGCTAAAGAAGAGGATAAAGAATGGATTACAACAGGATATCTTCAGGAAGAGCTAGATCAACTCAGCGCTGAACTGGCACTAATATTAAAAAAAGAAGTTGATATGAAAAAGAATATATTCCGTGTAGATGGACAGTGTTACCGCTTACAGATGATATCAGCTGAAAAAGACTGCCTGAAAAATAAGATCGAGAAAATAGAAAAGAAGATTGAAATCCTGAGCAGTATGGTGTGAATCACAGATCGATTCAATTTGTACCGAATATCTTTCTGAGTGTCATTAACACGAGTCACATAAACAAGGGCCCAATAGCAAATACAAAAATGAGCCTCTTTCAGGTGCTGCTGGGCACTAACATACTGCTACCACTTGCAAGAAAAGACCCGAATGCCCCCATCTTAGTTTCATGATTGTAATATGTTTCTTAATATTACAGCACCTGTGGAGAAGAAATCTGTGTAAAGGTCTCATCATTCATTAATATAGGGATGAGACCAGGGCCATATTTACCACTAAGGTGGCAGCACCTGATGATAAAAATATACATAAACGTACCATAAATATCTGATAGGTTCAGGTCCCACCTCTGGCACACACATCTATCATAAGAACGGGCCCCATTTCATTGGGAGATCTGAATACAGGTGAATGCATTGAAATAAACAAGGGTCGCATATACATGGACACCTCTTTATTCTGCATTAGGGTGCTTTCACACGGTGCGTTTTTGATGCGTAATTACCGCGATGTTTGCTGCGATTTTTGTGCAGCAATGTACAGCATTAATTGCTGTGCCTTCCTGCCAAAAAACGCATTGAAAAAAACACATCAAAAACGCACCGTGTGAAAGCACCCTTAAGGGTTCTGCTGTCGAGATATAGTATCTCACAAAAGTAAGCACATCCCTCATCTTTTTGTATATATTGTATCTTTTTATAGGACAACACCAACGATATGACAGTTTGATACAATGTAAAGTAGTCAGTGTACAGCTTGTATAACAGTGTATATTTGGTGTGCCCTTAAAATAGCTCAACACACAGACATTGATGCCTAAACTGCTGCAACAAAAGTGAGTACACCCCTAAGTGAAAATGGACAAATTGTGCCCAATTTGACATTTTCCCTCTACGGTGTCAGAGTTACAAGGTCTCAGGTGTGAATGGGGAGCAGGTGTGTTAAGTTTGGTGTTATTGCTCTCACAGTCTCTCATACTGGTCACTGGAAGTTCAGCATAACACCTCATGGGAAAGAACTGTCTGAGGATCGGGGGAAAAAAAAATAAAATAAAAGAATTGTCGTTCGACATAAAGATGGTCCAGGCTCTAAGAAGATTGCCAACACCCTGAAACTGAGCTGTAGCACGGTGGCCAAGATCATACAGGGAGTTAACGAGACAGGTTCTACTCAGAACAGGCCTCACCATAGTCGACCAAAAAGGTTGAGTGAAAGTGCTCAGTGTCATATCCAGAGCTTGTCTTTTCAAAATAGACATGAGTGCTGCCAGCATTGCTGTAAGGGTTAAAAGGGTGGGGTCAGCGTGTCAGTGCTCAGACCATACACAACCAGATTAGGAGTACAAAGACAAGTGTGTTTTGCTTACAGTCAAGCATGGTAGTGAGAGTTGCCATGGTTGGGGCTGCTAGCTGTGGGGAGCTACAGTTCATTGAGGGAACCATAATACCAACATTTATTGTGAAATACCTAAGCAGAACATGAGCACCCCTCTTCTGGGCTGCAGGGCAGTATTCCAACATGATAACTCCAAACACACCTCCAAGACAACCACTGCCTTGCTAAAGAAAAAGGTAAGGCCGTTCACACGGCTTATTTGCCGGATTGGCGCCGTATTCCCGATTGCGTTCAATACGGGCCAATCCGTCTCCGGAGTCATTACGTAATCCACTGCTCTCATAGAGACATGTTCTCGCTCTCCGCGGCAAATCGCGCGGGGGAAAAGTGACATGCACATTAGCGCGGACGCGCGTAAACAATGATTGTTATGGCCAGGGAGGGGACCGCGCGCTCCGGCCCCGCCCCGTCCCTCGTATTCACGGCGATTTGTGCGCTCAACGGCCAGCTCCGTCGGGATAAGCGTGTGAACACGGCCAAGGCTGGATTGGGCAAGCATGTTCCAGACCTAACCCTATAACATGGGGCATCTTCAATGAAGTGGAGAGATAAGGTCTCTACACCACCAGCCAGATGTCACATGGAGAGTGAACTGTAAAGTTCTAGTGAACTCCATCCCAAGAGATTTAAGGCAGTGCTGGAAAATAGTGGTGGACACACAAAATGACGACCCTTCAGGCACAATTTGTCCATTTTCACTTAGGAGTGCACTCACTTTTGTTGCCAGTGGTTTAGACATTGATGGGTGTGTTGAGTTATTTTGAGGGCACACCAAATTTACACTGTTATACAAGCTGTACACCGACTAATTCACATTGCATCAGTGTCATATTCTTAAGTGTTGTCCCATGAAAAGCTATTATAAAAATGTGAGAAGTGTACCGACTTTTGGGAGCTACTGTATGTACTGGCAAAAAAGTGAAGTTCCAGCTGCACATCTTAATGGGAAAAAAAAGACATATATAAAACACTCAAATCCTTTTTATTGCAGACTGCAATTAAAAGTCATGCACATTTTGAGAGCAAGAAAAGCACACCATAAAGCACTCAAAAATATATTTGAAAAACAGGACACTGACATGTTTCTGGAGAATACTCCCTTATTTATAGCTTTCTGTTAGTCGCATGGTGCTTCCTAATAAAGCACTTAAGAACATCACATGACGCCCCAGCCCCATGTAAAGGCGAGGAGACCGAGCTAAAAACAAAACACATAGAATTAGGAATATATATATATATATATATATATATATATACAAACATCTAATAATGATGTATAAGATCTTGGCGTATATTTAAACCATGTGGTATCCTAGTTCCTAAATCGTAGATCTATTTGGAATCTAATAGCCTCATAGCTATCTTTACGTTTTCTGTATCTACAAAGGAGAAACCATTTACAATCACCACCATGTATTTCTGGCAGATGTTACAATCACGTAAACTAGATACTTTGTATTACAGTTTACATACAATGTAAGTGTGAAGTTCTTTCCATAGTAAAGGAAGTGAAAACTTGTAGTAATAAATTTGCAGGTTATACACTTACTACGACCACATTTATAACAGCCCGTTGTTTCCAAGCAGGTAGCATTGGTAGTATTACTATCAAAGAGGCTAGGGGATAAGTAAGTTTCCAAAGCGGGGGCTCATCTTGCAACAAATCTCACACCTATTTGTAAAAGAGCGTGCATATATTGTGAGACATACAATACTGGCAAATGTTTTTCAATGATGGAAGCAATTTGTTGCATGTTTGTGTGCATCTGTCATATATATATATATATATACACGCGCAAGAGACAAACATGTGAGCATCTTGCCCACAGACATAAGATGCTGATAGAGGTAGTTCTGCTCCTCTATAATCTGTTACCTGGAGTCACATGGCTGTTTTGTCCATACGGTAGGATTACCTATTATACAGATAAGTAATTGACACTAAAGAGGACAACCCTTCTAAACACTTTCCAGCTGTAGCAGCAGGTAGCTCTGACTGAAGTTTTCTTCCAAGTGGTGCCAACTTCTACCATACTTGTCTAAAATGGAGGTATGCCACCATTGACAGTCACAGGATAGGTGCCAAATATGCAATTGTTGGGTGACTCAGTCACTGCAACTGAGGCCTCGAATTGCCGTCCTTAGGCAATGTTCACACGGCTTATTGCCGGCGTAATTGCGGGGACGGATTTCGCCCCGCAATTACGCCAGCAGCGGGGCGGGGGGCCGGCAGCTCGCCAGCCCCATAGACTCATTATTTAATGAATTCACATGTCACTTTCTCCCCGCCCGGCGGATTTGCCGAGCGAGGAGGGGAGACTGATTACTGATTAGAGTAACTGGATTACCGTAGTTACAGGGACGGATTGGAGCCGTACTGCAGCACAAATACGGCACGCAGTACGGCTGAAATGAGTGCCCAAATAAGCCGTGTGAACGAGGAAGTCTTGGACAGTGTTCCTTTAAAGGGGTTGTATCATCACATAAAATGGTCTTCAGAATAAGAGGACAGTAAAAATAAGCAACTTTGCAATTGGATGTCATTTGCAAAGCTGTCTTGTTTTCACAGTCTCCCTTATCTTCGTTTTGTGTAAACACTGCTCCCCAGTGCCGGTCAGATTCCACCTCCTTTAATTTCATTGGCTGACGGCTCTACTAATTTACATTCTGTTGCCCCTCGCACAGTGCATTCCTGCCTCTCACTCAGATTAAGGGGCCGGCGACAATTTCACTCTGCACAGTGAGCAGCTCCTCAATGACAATGAAGCCACTTCTACAATCAGAAAACAGCAGAATTGTGCTTTGGTGCCTAATACTCCTGCGTGTAAAGGGCCAGCAACAATTTCACTCTACAGCTAGCAGCTCCTCAGATACTGCAGCCGTTTCTACAGTCAGAAAACAGCAGAATTGTGCCTTGGTGCCTAATGCTCCTGTGTGTAAGGGGCCGCCGACAATTTCACTCTATACAGCTAGCAGCTCCTCAGATACTGCAGCCGTTTCTACAGTCAGAAAACAGCAGAATTGTGCCTTGGGTAAACATGGAAGGGAGATGGATCTGTGCTCTGGATCAGTTCATAGAAGACTGGATTCAACTGTAACAAACCTCCAGCTGTGAGAGAAGAGATCAGTGCTCTGAGTTCATAGAAGACTGTCTAGACTGAATTCAGGGCTTTGGTATGTAAACAGCTCTTACAAATGAGACTGCATAGGGAGAGGACAGACATATGTGGACTCAGTGGGGGGTAATGTCATTCCCCTTTAGTTAAGACGCACCCAGCTGGGAGAGGAGGAAACGCCCCTGGATTTCAGGAACTGAGAGAATCAAGCTTCAAGAAAACAGCTGAACTGATGAAGCGATAAAAAAAACAAACATCCCCTTTAAGTGTTTTAAGTGTCCACCATCACATGGTAGTAAGGGGCAGACTGGATCCAGGGCATGCAGGTCAGAGAGACTAAATCAAGCCCAGACACCATGCTGCTGTATGCACTTGAGATCTATCTGCTGGGCCAGAAATGGATGTTGCAAGTAAATGCCTGAGCGAGGAGTGTTCAGTAGCACCAATAATTTTTTTTTTTGGGGTGGGGGTTAAAATATTTTAATTTTAAAAAACTTAAATTTTTAAAAGATTAGGTTTCTGAAAGAAGCAGTGGTTGCATTTAGGCACAATTGGTCACCCCCGGACCTGGCCAGCCTCCTTGCCACCACATTTAACAGTAGCACTACCAGGCCGCATGCCAATTTCAGCCAATGTAGAGGAGGGTCTACTGCATGCATGGAGTCTAAGATACAGCAATTAGGCAATGGAAATTCATGCAAATCCTGATTTGTGAGGACTCTGAAGACATGAGCTTGAATAAGTTGAATTTTTTCTTCAAAAATTGTGCCATATAATATATTCAAAATCCCCAAAACCATTTGTGGAATAGATCTTGAAATCTATGTGCACCACTTACTACACATACTTTATGTACTGAAATCAAAGGCCTTAACTGAATTATGTTTTCCCTATAGCTTTCTATGGGCTGCTACTGAAGCCGAGGGATATATTTTTTATGATACCATAATCAGAGGCCATAAACCTGATTTGAATGGGCCCTTACCCATGTTGGTTAATCTAAATGTAGTTAAAATCCATCAGAGTGGATGGCTGCAGATTCGGTTTCCAGACTCTCGCCTGTCCAGTTTGTAAGCTGTTTTATGACCAAATCTAAATTGATCTTTGACTTGTTAGGGCTTGTTCACATGACGCAAAACGGATCTAACAATTGTCAGTGTGATTAACATTGCTTTCTATGGCAAAAGTGCATCGCTGCTCTCACGGGAGATCGGTGATGCGCTTTTGAGAGCTCTCCTGCCTCCCCCCTCCACGAAAACGTATCCATAAAGCGGATCCGTAAAACGCAACTCCGAAAGCTTACAATACGGATCAAAATAAAGTATCAACTGTTGCGGTTTTTGGATCCGCTTTCTGGATGCACTTTTCACTCCTCAAAATCATCATGTGAGCAAGCCCTTATTCCCATCTTATGAAGTGTTGGCATCTTGTCACCTTCTGGGATTGCCCTGATCTTTTGCATGAAAACAAATCAAGTGCTTTCCTTCTTTCTCAATAGCTCTTCTGCCCATCAGGCTATGCAGGGAATTGCAGCACAGTCCCATTTCACTAGACTAGTACAGTAGCTTCCAACAAAGTGGTTTATCCTGAGGGCTGCAGTGAAAAATTGAACTGTGTTCAATGTATATGTAGCCTACTGCATAATATTACACTATCATTCATACACAGAACTTAAATATATACACATTCACTCACACCAGTTTATGCATATTAACCAGTTGCCAAGCACCTATAGGCTCAAAACATCTGATCGGTCAGCAAATGTTGCTGTAAGGTCACTCAAGAATAACCAAAGTTTACAGCTATACAGATTGTGCAGCTGAAGGCCTCTACAGAGAGAAGGCATGGACAGATGGCCACCATCTCTGCCTGCCCCATGGCACTCATTGAGCACCATCGACATAGTTTAGCCAGAAGCCTTCTGGCTTCCTGCTTTCCATTCCCACCAATCATGTGGCCTACAGGGCTGGGCTTTTTTTTTTTTTTTTTTTTTTATTAAAAACAAAAGTTGTGAAGTTTTTGGTGTGGGGCCAAAACTACCCTGTGCATTTCAGTTCAACATTCCTCAGAGAGCCAAGTGATCGATGTACAGAAGTCTGAGCCTTTCCATGACATGTAAGCAGTGCAGAAAGGTTTTAAAGTACCAAGTCCAACTCTGAAGCCTGGCACCAAGTATAAATGCAAATGTATCAGTGCACTATTCTTTATGTATTGCAATTTTATGCCTTCTGTTTCTCCAGTCTGTGGGAGTCTAACCACAAACAGCAGAATCATTTTACATTATGATCCACATTGCAGATTTATAAAAATAGGTTCAACTGAACTGCTCACTGACCCCTCCCAGAAAACAGTGAAGTTAAAATATGAATGTTAGGCGATGTTCACATGGCTTATTGCTGACGTATATTTCGCCCGCAATTACGCCGGCTGCCGTGCAGGGGAGGCTGGCAGCTCGCCGGCCCCATAGACATCCATTATCCACAGTGCGTATCCTGCCGAGATAATGTGCATGTCACTTTCTCCCCCTGCAGTGCATTTGCCGAGCGGGGAGAGGAGACGGAATCCATAGTTCTCTGAGAACTGTGGATTACCGTAATGACTGGGACGGATTTCAGCCGTATTGGAGCGCGATACGTCTGAAATCCATCCCCAAATCAGCCGTGTGAACATCGCCTTAAGTGGCTTGCATTTGGGAATCCTTGGGCTTGGCCACATGAGGACACAAATGCAGACAACTGCAACCTAAAATTAGTGGGAAATAAAAAGCTATCGTGAACACCTGCCTGCAAGTACTACCCCAGAATTCACTGCTAAAATACATTATAAAGTTGCCCATTATACCTATGGCAATGCATAAAGGGGAGGGGGGTTGAATCTGGAAAATGTAGGTTTTCCACATTAGAAAAACCATATGTAGAAAATGGAAATTTGAGCCCCGGGTGCCCGGGAAAACCCTCAAAGAGTATCCACAGAAGGTATTAAACTATTTTTTAAAGGGTTAAAAACTTACTTTTAATAAAAACATTGAAAAAGACAGAACACAGCCTTCAAAAAAAACAATATGGTATTAAAAGTATCATATTGAAACCGTCACCCCCACCCCAAAATAAAACCAGATTCTCCCCACAGTTTCTTCTGCACTAAACATTTCAAATGCTCGGAAAATTCATTTGTATTCACGCAAGGGCACTTACCCCCTAAAAACCTTTGCCCCCCCCCAGGCCAAACGGGGGGCATAAAGGAAAAAATTTTTAAAATATTAAAAGCCGTTCTAGATTGTGACTGGATACCCGCTCACTGTGCCTTGTTGGGCCCGGGCCCCTGCCCCCCTTATTAGGGATGTTTGTAAGTTCTGTGCAATCCAGGAGTGTTAAAGAAGTTTTTAAAAGAGGCAGCCTTGTTTGGGGGTTGGGTTGTTTTTAGCAGCTTGGATATAAGGTCCCCCGGGCTCCCTCACAAACTTGGGGGAGGTTTCCCGAAAATTCCACCTGGGGAAGTAACGAACATCATAAACAATGAAAAAAACCCAAAATTGACCTGTTTAAACCCCAAAAAAAAACGTATAAAAAGGGTTTTACCCCTTCCTGAATGTTTGTATTAAATGGGCACCAAAACACCCCCACCCCCCTTTCCCCATTAAGCGCTCCCCTACCCAAAACCAAACGGGGGGGGGGGGGGGGGGGGGGGCCCCCCCCCCCCCCCAGGGCCCATTTTATAGCGGGGGTCCAGTCTTTTCTTTTGGCTTTTCACCCGGGGGGAGTAAACCTGTACGGCATGACCAGTGCTACATGACTGCTGCAGTGGAATAATGGCCATAAGGCCTGTCTAACTGGGGAGATCAACGGGTAGACAACCTTTTATTTTATCCAAGTTCTGACCCCACCCTGAAAAAAAGTTCATTACCGATTTTAGTAGTGAATAGGGGTTCGAAAACCGGGGAAATGCAACAAAACCAGAAAGGTCTGCATGTTGTCACATGAATGAGGGGTACAGCAAAAACGCTCAGGGGGAAAATAAAATTGTTTAAACCCAAGTTTCCCCTTTGAAATTCTGCGGTAAGTTTCCTGGTGCGTTTCAGCTTCAAAAGGGGGCCTTTCCCAAACCCAAAAATTTTCAAAACCCACAAAAACACCCAAACTAAAAAAGATCCCATTTTTCCCATCATGGGGCCCGCCCCCTCAACCCAATCTCGGGGGGAAAGGGGGTAGCCCAAGGTGCCGCAAAACCCGGGTCCCCCGGGGAAGAAAAAGGGAACCCCCTGTTCAATTTTTTCTAAATTTTTTCCCCCAGGGAAACCCTTTATAAAAATTTGGAAATTTTTTTTTGGGGTTACAGCATAAACCCATGGCTTTGGGGTGAAGGGTGCTTGTGAAAAAGCATTTCAC
>JAODAL010018041.1:0-52500 GCA_025379985.1 Phyllomedusa bahiana | reverse complement strand
GGGTATGAACCGTTCACATGCTCCCCTGATATGTTCTATTATTATAGTCAAAGCTCCACAGATATATCATGATTATAGTAACACTTCACTGCTGTTAGCCTCACCTCTGCTCTCAATCTGTGTAGAGAACAGGAGGAAGCAGGCACACAGGGTTAATCCAGCTACACAGACACAGAAGCCAGAGCCCTCCCCCTCCCTACAGAAGCATTCTGTGTGGAAGGGTCTCTGTGCTCAGACCTGTATTCAGAAGCTGATGATTATCTCACTGGCTGTCAGTGCTGATGACTCAACAGGTCTGCTGCTATAGTGATTTCAGGAGCTGATGCACTACTACTAACAGGGATAACTCAATCAGTATGACATTTGTAATGAACATATATTGCAAAGCTGCTTGTTTTTTTAAAGATCTTTTAATTAAAACCCAATCATTGTAGCGAGACAACCCTTTAAGGGGAGTAAAGCAGTTTATTCATTTATCACAAAGAAAAATGGACATGCTTTGCTTTCATCATTTGGTGCCTGCCACAAATTTCTAGTACGAGGGATAAAAAGCGAATTAAAACACTCCAGACTAGAAAAGTACCTCCCCAATTCAAGTCAGTCTTGATTCACAATACCAAAAAGAGGCTGTTCTAAGTCCTGGTGACACTGCTAGGGAGGAGTATTCATCTGAGCTGCTCCCCATAGTGTGCACATCTATTTGATGTCCATACCAAACACCTGCAGTCTCAGTTACCTGTCTAGAGAAGGGTGCTGCTTCACCTGTTTAGCGTTACTGATATGAAACCCATTGCTACCAGGAGTGCCCCCTTTTGCCTTTTGGGTATATAGTGTTCAGAGTATGGGATGTATGCTGTCTGAGCAGCAGATAGACTGGACTGCCCTGGGTCTGCAGACATGGAGCTTTGAGAAGCAAAGCTCTGCAGTTTTTTTATTTTTTTTTTTTTTTTTTTATTTTCCTTTGAGTCAGCTAAAACCCTAAATCTTCTGTGCAGCATTAGGATCATGTAAATTGCATCTAAGAGGTCAGTGTAAGGTTACTTACAGTAGCAGATCTCTCATCACCAAATCTTGTGCACCTCTGAAGTTCTCTATATAGTTCACCACCAGGGGCATAATCCAAGATGAGGTAGACTCTAGTAGCATCATGAAAATATCCATAAAGCCGAAGAATGTTGGGATGCCTAAAATGAAGTTGTTAAAGAAAAATGTGAATTGGGTTTTCAAACCAGAAAAATTCCACACAACCATCTACTAATAGGGTCAGGCAAGCCTTCCAAGAACACAGGACGCATGACTAATTCATGGCTCAGGGAAGGAGCAGTCTCACTCCAGTTATGGATGGCTGCCAGATACAAAGTGACTGGAAGCCTCTGGGAACAGTGAGGAGGTGAATACAAGACAACCAGCTAAAAGCAATGGGGCCCTGGGCACCATTCTGAGGTTTCTTTGATGTTAACCCCCTTGCAGCCACAGCCGGTTTTGACCTATTTTTCAAGTCTGACATGTACCACTGTCTGAATAACCGATACTTTTCCAAGACCGATTTTTCATGGCACATTCTGCTTTAAGATAGCAATACATTTTGGATGATTGTGTGACAAATTTCTGCGTGTAAGATAGTTATACTGCACAAAACTTATAACTAACATCTACCATAGGTGATTTGTTAAAGATTTTTTATGATATTAGAGGCTCAGAAATTTAATAGCAATTTCACAAAAATCTGCAATAGATATGGGTTTTTTTTTTCCCCCCCGTCTTCAAAGTACAAGCCCAGTAAGCAAGATAACCCTACAAAAAGAATCTAAAGGGTACGGCTTTTTTGTAACGTATCCAAAACAGTGTTAAAGTTAAACCCTCAAAGCCACAAGTATCAAACACAAGGCCTGAATCCAGCACGGCACTGGTTTCTGCGGCGAGTCCAGGAAGCATGTCTGTGTGCAGGCCCGGACCCCCCCACATCTTTGCAGCTGTGAGCCAGAGGCTTAGGTCCTAGGAGATATTGGGAGCAAGATCCCAGTATAGGTGGAATGAAGTCACACTAGAAAGTCAGCTCCTTGATGAGGAGAGGCGAATATCTCATCTCCCCCCCCCCCTCCCCCCCAACACCCTATGTCTGAGTGGCCATATTTACCTACAGGTGTCCTACCCTGTTTCCCCAAAAATGACACCCCTGAAAATAAGTTTTTTTTATGCAATTCAGAGTTTGGCTGTTTATGCTTATTTTTGTGATGAAATCACTACAGTAAATTAATAAATGTTGAAGTTTTGTTCAACAAGTGAATTGTTCATATAAAAAAAAAAAAAAAAAAGAAACATCCCCTAAAATAAGTCTTAGCTCATCTTTAGGAGCAAAAAAAATATAAGACACTGTCTTATTTTTGGGGAAACAGTATCTACCAACAGAGACCCTATTCTTTTGCAACATTACAACCCTCTTAATTGGGGGGCACCCATACCAGAGGTAGGAAGTGGTAGGGAAGCGCTACAAAAGATGAAGATGTCCCTGTGGAATTTATCACATAGGTTGTGGCTGGGAGAAGACCTCATGGCAGTTTGACTCAAATGGAGAAGAGAAAGAATGACAGGAAAAGAGAACCCAGAAGAAGTCACCCGTGAGTCCCTTGATGTCAGGGGTTATTTTGCTTGTGTCTTCTGGGTTGCCCTCAAATGGCAACCCAGAAGCATTCTATTTGTGTTACTTTCTTGTACTTTTCCCCCCATGGGTGGGGAAGAGGGTAGGTTAACTCTGGAGTCTATTAGATTGCTGCTACATATTGTAGCCATCATGCCCAGCTGTGCCCTCTGGCCTTTTGGGTTGCCATAGGAGCCAATGGTACCCTGCGATGGCATCACATGGGTGCCGATGGAGAGAGCCTGTGGTTTTCACAGCATCTAAGGGGTCGATTGGCAACCAGAGCCAGTTTTGGCCGTGGCCAACATTGCATGGAACCAGCTGTAAGGCTGGGTTCATATGTGTTTAATGAATACATTACATGTATCCTTGTGGATGGCACAATGTTGTATCCAAATGCATAGCTTGACACTTATGGAGAACAATGGTAGAAACATAGTCGTGCATATTTTTCTACTCAGACAAAGTTAAGAAGAGGGGGGGGGGGGGGGGGAATTTACATAAAAAATATACAATGTTTAGATTTTTAACCAACAGTGTCCTAGACATGCATATGTTTATAAGGGTCAACGTTTCTAAGATATCCAAGCATAATGTACAAGTAATGCTGTGTGAATGACCTCTAACAAACAGCTGGGTCCTTTCGATCTACTGGTGAGCCCACCTGTTCTGTATGCCATATCCAAACGTCAGCGTGTGGGAACCTGTTCAATGGCAGTGTATGGGTATGTCAGTAAGGCTATGTTCACACGGCTTAACTGCTGTGTGGCCGGGGGGGCACCTCGTCGGCCCATAGACTCATTACCAGCAGCACGCGTATACGCCGCTGGTAATTCACATGTCACTTATCTCCCCGCGGCGGATTCGCCGAGCAGGGAGAGGAGACGTAATCCAAAGTTCTCTATGAGAACTGTTTGGGTTACTGTAGTGACTGGGCCGTTTTCAGCCTGTAATTTTGCGCATCCGGTGGTAATTACGGACTGAAATACGGCCCAATTTTAAGCTTTTGTGAACATGGCCTAAGGGGTAAATCTTTTTTGTGGCTCATTACTCCTTTCCATCTGGGTGAGTGTCACTGCAAAGTCAGAAGTTGTCCAATAAAGGCTGACCTTCAGTGTACACACCCCTTCCAAAACTGCAGCGGCAACACCCATCTAACTAATTCAGTAATCTCTTCCTAGGATGAAATCAGAAACTGCACAAAATTCTAAGAACTTGTATGACAGACACCTTCCCTCAGTTCCAGTATCTCTGATCTTCTGTTCACAAATTGCTTCTGAATGGTCACAACAATCAGCAGCATTGATGCGTCTATTCAGAAGTAGGAGATAGTGGACATGGTCTGTCTGCTCTTCTGTTGACTGAGGACCAAGGGGAGGAGAGTATAGCAGGGGTGGGTCAGTTCAGTTTTTTAATGCAGCAACAGGAGTATTATTTTTTTCTAGGACACAGACAGCCCCTCATGCAGAATGCAAGTAGTGACTAACAGGTCAATAATTATAGCCATTGTCCAAATAAAGTTTGCTCTTCTGAATGGTCCAGCAACAGCCATGCTATTCTCAAAACAGGATGGCTGAGCATGCATGAGAGTTCCCTGCCTTGCTACCTTTATTGGGGTCTATATATATATGGTGCTTCATGAAACCATAAAGTGAACAAGCAGGCAATCTCATACAGGGGAGACAAACAAGTAAAGGGTATCCATCAGCATTGGAAGTACATGTACACTCAAGCAGCACAATGAGGTAATAAGAGGGGTGTTTGCCTAAACGGTCGGGAAGGAAATCAGAGGACTAAGGCAGCTAAAACACACTGAAATGTTTATGGAGGGGAAATACAACACCTCCTACTTCACTTACTTTAAGGGGTGTTCCTACCAAAAACTGATTGATATGCCATTAAAGTCTGAGAGGTGCAGGTCCCACCCATCTTGGATACATGCCCCTTTAAGTATAGTCAGTTCTAGTTTATCCTGACATTATGCTAGAATGCCATGACTTTTATGCCTGCATGTTTCGTACTATTTTTTGATGTAACTTATTGGATGATATAATTGAATGACGAAATTTATGTCTTATTGTTTTTCATATATGACTTCCTTACTGACCCGTATTTCTGCATTTTCTTAAAAAAACTAATTTGGTTAAAAAAAAAAAAAAAAAAAAAAAGTATAGGCTCAGAATGGAGAGCCGCTGGCACTTGTGTGCGAGTCCATCATGCACGTTACAGCTGAGCACCGTGGCTGCACTTTGAGTGCTCAGAACAGAATAGTCATAGGGAAAGAGTGACCAGCTCTCCATTCTCAACTAACTTTAAGAAGCCTATTGCCGAGACAGCTGCGAGTCCTAGGGGTGGAGCACACACCTATTAGGCTTTGATAGCATATCCTTGCAAAGTCTATGAAGGGAACACCCCTTTAAGAAAAGTGGATTTGCAATAGGAGATACACCCACCTCAAGTGAGACTGAATTTCCACCTCCCGGCGCAACTGATGTTCAACACCAGCTTTCTCCAGCTGGGACTTAAACAGAACCTTTAGCGCAAGGATAAATTTACTCTGCTTCTCCCGGGCCAAGTAGACATTGCCGAACTTTCCTTTTCCTAAAGGACGCCCGATTTCAAAGTCTTCAAGAGACCACTGTTTCCTGCAAGAAAAACAAAGACAGAAGGCAACCGACCAAATTAAGTCATCTAAACCAGGGGCCAGTGGATGGGCATGAAGTGAAGATCAAACTTCTAATCTGGATTCTTAAAAGAGTTTTACCCTGAAGGCATGTCCTGCTTCAAGGTGTACAATTTGTTTGAACTGCATATCATGCGACCCAGAAATTACCATGCCTTTCCCAAAGTGCATGCACTCTAGTCAAAGGTTTGTTTTGTTTATGTAAAGAGCTGCGAGCAGCTACAGTGTAGCTGAGTGGTTATTACTTATGCCTTTCAGCATAGGGCCTCTAGGTTCAAATCCCAGCAGGAACCAAATTTGAATTCCCACAAGATTGAGGCTTCTCTTAATTTGCAGTGTTTGACTAGTTACTAAGGAGTACAGAGGACAAGAGCAAAATGACAGCACCTGGGGTTGAACACTCCCAGCATCAAATGTGCAATTGCCAAGCAGGGACGAGACTGCCAGTAGCTGCCCGAGAGGAGAGGTGATGTCTGAGCCTGTGTGGCCAGAACTAAGGAGCTTTTGTCACTGGTCGTATCCCCTAGAGATGAGCTGCACACTATGGTACAGCATTTTAATCCGGTTTATTTAATTTGCAGGCTTCCTACATCAATATAATGTGGCAAAACCCTTTAAGTTTACAAGTTTGTACTGCCAAGAGGTGGAGGGTGGGCAAGTTTGCTTCTCTTCCCTCAAACATCCCGACCACAACAGCATGCAAACATTTTAAGAGTGCTCAATTCTGTTCATAGCCCTCCATGTAATGGACAAAGGACACAAATGCATTGCACAAACAGGACAGCCTCAGAACTGAGTGGAGGTTCATACATGTGCAGGAGGCTCCCCACCCTATGAATTACAAAGTAGCCATTAGTCAGGGAGGAAAACTCCTCACCTTTCCAACTCCTGTCCCAGCACACTAAACCTCACAATCCATGTTCATGTGATGGCTGCAGCCAATCACAAGCCTGTGAAGAGCTGCACTTCTAGAAAGGAGTAAGGCCGTGTTCACACGGCTTATTCAAGCTGTAATTGCGAGCCGGATTGTGCTCGCAATTCCGGCTTGAATAAAGGGGTGGGGTGGGGGAGCTGCCCGCCGGCCCCATAGACTTGCATTATCCACGGCACGTATTGCGCAGGTGACTCTCCCCGCCTGGTGGATTTGCCGAGCGGGGAGGAGTGACAGGAATCCACTGTTCTCTATGAGAACTGTGGATTACCATAATTACTGCGATGGATTGGAGACGTACTGCAGGGCAAATCCAGCGCGCAGTACGGCTCCAATCCGCAGCGAAATAAGCCGTGTGAACGGCCCCCAAGGCTATGCTCATACAGCATACTTGCAGGTTGTACTTTTTGGTGTAGTTGCGCTGCAGTGTGCCTGAAGTACGGCCTGCAAATATGGCAAAGTCATAGCACTCTTATGATTTTACAGCGTATTCTGACATACACTGTGTGGCTGGCAAAAGTAGTGACAAGTCACTTGTTGCCGGCACTTACACTCCAGGGAAAGGGAGGGTGAATGGGGCCAGACTGCTGTGGGCATTACATGCTGGCCAGTGCATACCTTCCCACAGGCAGGGATATAGCTGTGTGAATGCTCAGTTGGCATTTTGTTAGATACTATTGGAAAGCACTTTGTTCATGACATCCCCAGGGAATATCGAACACTCATACTAGAAAGTTAGAAGTCTACTCACTTTTTACCGTCTTCCTTGGCATCTGTTGTTGCTGGGGGCTTATTCTGCTCAGCTGCCGCCTTCTTTTCTTTTTCTATGACTGGGGCTAAAACAAAAAAAAAAAAAAAACTTGTGATCTGGTTTTAAAGTATTTAAAAAAAAATGATTTATAAATGATGGATGTCAATACCCGACCTCCAGAGGCATCTGTTTAATGTAGATTGCCTGGAGTGTACATTAAAGAGAACCTGTCAGTTTTTGCCCCCCCTTGCCAGTGTCAGACCTCCTGTTCCAAGCACCATGTCCCTTATTCTGTAAGATGCTGTAGTTTCAAAGCATTTAGGGCGACATGAAATTTGGTGTGGGGATGCCAAAATTTCATGTGAATAAAATAGGCACAAGAATACCCCCGATTTCTGAACCACGGGCGTGATTTAATGCTCCCTGGAGTGGGGTGCGGGAGATTTAAAAGTATGAACAGGGCTGCACAGACACAGATATCTGGTGCAGCCCCGTTCGTACATGTCACCCTTAATACTCAATCTTATTCATGGGCAGGTGTGGTCCCCGCCCATCAGGCAGTTATTCACACGTTTCTACCTATTCAAATAGGTTAAATCAGTTGTGAGGTGGTCAGGCCATAAAAAGAAAAAAAATAATGACTTTTCTGGTTGAAAACTGCAGATCTGAGCATTAAATACTCAAACTCCAGCATCTTACAGAATAAGGGACACAGCACTGGAAACAGCAGGTCTGACACTGGCTTGTTCTGTCCTCAGCAAGGGGGGCATAACCTATGTGACAGGTTCTCTTTAACCAGAAGCCCGATGGAACCTAGCCTTATTAGTATGACTAGACAGAGCATCAGTGAAGGTGTGGACCATAAGACGACTCCTGGTCAAGATGCCGCTCATCTTTTATGTAGGGAGCCTGCCGTCTCCTCTGCATTCTTGAGAGGATGTAGAACAAGGAGTAAATGTTAGGGCACATCCAGTTACCTGAAGCAATAAAGGTCTTTTCTTTCTCAAAATGACCCTCATGATGCAGTCCTGAGACAAGGGAAGGTCACAGATGATCTTCCCACTTGGAGACATCTTACCTGTGGATGTACTGGTCAGAGCTGGGTCCCTGTTCTCCGTTGCCCCCTGGGATCTGCATGGATGCTGTGCTGGAGCACTCTGCTTTGGTTGCATCTGACTGATTGGTTGAGACGTCTGTTGCCTCGGATTAGACGCTGGTGGCTTCTGCGTATGAACTCTCTGGGGCAAGTTGGAAGAGCAGAGGATCCTTTGAGGGGCTCCGCTGTTTCCAGCTGGCTTTATCTGGGCAGCACGGTCCCGGTTAACTGGGATACGCTTGGGTCCATCACCCATAGAGGTCAAGCTCTGAAGACAAAAGACATGCAAAACTGGAGTTAGAGGATCGTCTGTACATTGCCTGAGAAGTTGGGGTTAGAATACCAGCCAATGAGTTAAGCCAAACTACAACACATTGGCTTTATTCTCTATGGAGACACATTCTCCATTAGCTGTATTAGGAAGTAGAAGGAATCCCAGACACTACCTCTCCTAATGCACATCAGAGGGCATTATCAGGGCAGTGGTGTGTGCAAAGGTGCCAGGTGTCTCCCAGTGACCAGCATGATGCAAAGTGTTACCAACCCTTCTCAAACCTGCTAATTAAAGGAATACTCCAGTTTTTGTTTCTCTCCCCCTTCATTCACTAGAGATTGGTTATAGATACACTATAGTACCTACTCTTACCTGCATACTGGATTTTTGGCTGAAGCAATCTCAGTGCAGGTCATGTGATCCGATTAGCTGACACATGTCTTTAAAGCGGTTCCTTCACCATGCTGTATCACTTACAGTCTCCTCAGGCTTTGGGTTTTCTATAGCAGTTATTAACATATCTAAGTAGCTGTGCTGTTACACTGACAAGGGCAGGAGAGGTTCTCTTGAGTAAACAAAGTACATGTGCTGTGAGGACTGAAAACAATGGCTTATATGTAATCTTAAGAGATTAGTTTACACCAGAGCTCAGTTTGTCCATGGGGTGAAATTTTCCTGCTCTAATCAGATAACAGTTATGGTCAGGGAACCAGGTAACCTCAGAAACCTGTGTGCACTCATCACATAAAGGTCTTAGGACAAAAGTAAAATTTAACCAATGTAGTTGGTCTTCATTTAACCATCCCTTCATGTTGAAAGCTAATCTTTGTAGTGAGAAAACCTTCTTAAGGCTGTGTTCACACAAATAAGGACAAAATACGAACGGGGACTATCAGAACATGAGCCTGGGATGTAACTATGTCGGGCTGAATGCACCACAGGAGATATTAGCAGCTGACAGAAGCAATGATGAGTGTTGAGCTCTTCCCCCTCCTCCCTATCAGTGCTATACATGTAGTCTCTGCTCACAGTGCAGGTCCGCTGCAGGGCTGGTGGAAGAAGCTAGCTCCGAGCCCAGGGACGCAGCACATGGACACATCAGGAGATCAGTGTAATACCAGGTATGGAGATGTTGATGGGGCTTCAGTAGTGGAGGAGCAGGGGCAAGGCTGCAGTAAACAGCCCCTAGCAGAACAAATGTGCTTCTCCCCTGTCCTGAATCTCAGCACAGGAACAGCAGCTGTATGTTACAGGCAGGCTGACAGTTATGTATACTCTACCCTATTTTATGTGAGACAATATTACATAACTGCAGACTGATGCTCAGTACCATAAATACATATAGAATACTGAGCCACAGAGCTGACAATCAGTGCGCAGTTCTCTAGTGTTGATCAGCATTAAATAAGTGATACACATTTATAACACTGACTCACTGATATGGCAATCTGCACTATAGAGTTAGTGATCAGCACTGCAGGTATTATAGAACTGCAGACCGATTGTTCTGTGGGTTAGTATCATAATATACAATACTAACCCACAGAACTGACAGTTTGCAGTTATGTACTATTGATCCCCGCTGTGGGTCAGAGAGAAATATATATATATATATATATATATATATTTAAATAATATACTATATATTATATATATATACACACCTGGCACGATCGATGCTGATACACACACTGCAGACTGAGTGTCATTATATAATACTGCCCCTGGCACGATGTGTGGTGTGAAACACTGGCATTTGTAGTTGTGTAACTATATGGGTATGTTCACATGGCGTTTCTGGATCTGAAACTTGCATCCAAAAACGCAGCGGCAATCAGATCCAACACAGCTGCGTGTAGAATGCAGCAGGGGCGCACCCTATCGTTTTAAATAGGGCTCCTGTTGTGACTTACGGATCAAGAACTGACATGTCAATTCTAAGAACGGATCCAAAACACGCAATGACACACTCATTGGCAATCAGGTGTCTGAACGCCGATACGTGTTTTACATTACTTCCCATTGTTTTGATGTGTGTTTGGGTCAGTCTAAGAACATATGTTCACACGGCCCCAACGCCATGTGACCATCCCCTAAGTGTCAGCATGCCACACCATACATCTACTAAATATACCTTTTCCAACTTGCATACAAATTCAACTTAAAGGGGTTCTGCCACAACATCAAAGTGATGTGGGAACATCCCAAAGCAAGTCTGTAATTATAAGCAAAAAAAATAAGTACCATATTACAATGCCTATCATCTCTCGGTTTCAGTGGTGTACTGCTCTGTTAGGGATTCGACCAGCATTCACCTCTCCTGGCTGCAGTTGAATCTTCTCTGCGATGGAACATGTATTGCCGGACATGCGTGCTCCCTCCCTGCCAGACCATGCCATTCTTCTGTGATGTTGCTCCCAGTGCTGTCACTTCTCCCCCATGCTGTGAGTATTCTAGCCAGGCACTTACTATTTGTGCTTAGCTAGCGCACAGAGACCTTCCCCTTGCTGAGGCTGGCTGAGTATTCAGCCTTGAGGGCGCACACAGGAAGTGTGTGTGTGTGGGGGGGGGGGGGGGATTGGCATTGGCCACCGTGGGGCAGGGCTTGAAGCAGGTTTAGTTCCTGTATTTAACCCGCCCCTTTTTCATACAAGGAGCGGAGCAAGGGTAAGAACAAGAAAAGAGACTGTGGCAAGACCCCTTTAAAAGTGAACCTAGAAGCCCTACCCTGTCCGTAGCCCCAGGACTGCGTGCGTGATTCTCAGAGTAATATATGGTGAAATTGAACACATTGCAAGTTAACGGCAGCTTTGAAACCCGACCTCAATATCTGAGCCGTGTAGACTACATCTCTGCTTTTCTATGGGCACAGGTTTTACAGTCGGAATTCAGTTTTCAAATCCGAAACCAATCTGATGGCACCGAAACCTCTTTGTAACACAAACACTGCTGCACCCTCATAAGTCAACTACATCAATGTATAGCGACAAAACCCACTGTACCACCTCCCAGAATCACCTCTTACCTTCACATTACAGCCAGGAAGACCACCACAGTTTTCTTTGGCCAACTGCTTCTCCATAGCGCCCTAGAGAGAAACATATTGAAGGGTTACACAAGGAGAAAAGCCACAGCGGAGGTTAAAGTGGACACTTGCTGGAAATAACCCTCAGTCAGGTGAGCAGAATTGGTGCTTGCATCACCATAGGTCAGGATGAGAGATCCAACACTGCTGATATCTCCCTTCTGACAATGTAAATAACACTGCCAAGGTACACAAGATAAAGGACAGTTATTTGGAAATTTCATCTGAAAGTAATCTTCACAATGGCTGATGTGAGACAATGGAGGGCAAAAACCAACACTGTAAAAATGGAATGGGGGGCTGGAAATAAAGAGGCCAACAGCAGGATTGTTTGCATTACCTCTGATCAGCAAATTGATATATGACACGTTACTCAAACCCACAGATTTAGGAATCAGTCTTACATAGGAGCAGATTAAAGGGGTATTCTCATTTCATCATTTGGCAGCCGCTTATACTGGTTGCTAAGGAGAGCTTGTGAAATGGAGGGGCGTGTTTCTCCTCCCAGCAGGGAGTATCTTCTCTCTGCAGACATCCTCAAAGTGTGCACGTGAGTCATTGTGTGTGAGATGGGGGAAGGGAGAGGTTCTCAGCTGTCTTTGGCAGTGAAAAGCTAAGTGTAACTCCATAGTGTATATCTACATACTTTGTAACTAGAATGTGCATTTGACATTCGGACTCTAGGAAAGATGGGCGATTTTTTTTTCTGTCTCACACAGTGACACATTCTGCAGATTTGTACACCTCTGAACTCTACAGATCTGCAGAACAAAACTATACGCTTTATCTGTGTTTACATGGGACTGCACATGATCTGTCTCTGCTGCAGGACCTCTGATTGCCGTCAGTGACAAACCCTGCACGCATTTCTTATCTCCCCCATCTGCGACCTGTTTCCTCCATCTCCCTCAGACGCATGTTCCTGATTACGACCAGGGGTGGGACCCGACCGGAGCTCTCACGTTGTTCCCAAGCACTAAACAAACAGCCCGTTCTCCTAAACCACACCACTTTGCATATGGTTACCAAGGACAGACATGCTTAGATTTTTGGTCCCCTCCTTTTGAGCTATGATCTTCGCAGTGAGAAAACCCCTTTAAGCTTAACTGCCTCATTGTAGACTCCAAAGGTAGTTCAGGCCCATAGAACATTAGACGCATAGCCCTCACTACCAGAGGCAGCTGATACACAGCCCATGACCAAGCCCAGTAGGATTTCCAACTAGAAACTTATTTTGTCCTTGCTGTGTGACCACAACCTACTGGTCAGAAGCAAATCAGAATTTTACACTCCGTTTTGGGCGATCCCATTAGGCTATGTTCACACGGCTCAAAATGGGCTGTATTTCAGTCCGTAATTACGCACCGGAGTGCACAAATTACGGGCTGAAAACGGCCCATTCATTACGGTAATCCACAGTTCTCATAGAGAACTATGGATTACGTCTTCTCTCCCTGCTTGGCGAATACGCCGCGGGAGGAGATAAGTGACAGGTCAATTACCAGTGGCTGGTAATGAAAGTCTATGGGCTGGCAAAGTGCCAGTCCCCCCGCTCACTCCCCCGCTCCACCCACGGGGCATAATTACGTCCCGCAGTTAAGGGTTGTTCCCCACTGGAAAAGAATTGCTGCGAAATCAGAAATTCTCTTGAGTTTTTATTTTAAGGACTAATTGAAATCCATAAGCTGTGAACAGCTCAGATTTGTGTTTATTGAGTGCTAATGATTAGATGTGGCTCCTCAAAAAACAGTTAAAAGGACTTTTATCTGATCCCCAAAAAAAACAACATAAGGGGCCCCATATAGTACATAGCTGGGTGACTCAGCTATAATCAAGGGTTATTTAGTCCTCAGGCACAGGACAGGAACTGTCCTGCTAGACCTGTGTGCAAAGATTCTCAATGCATGTTTTCATTGAACACAACAGCATAGGGGCCATTTTGTACGGCTTGTTACGAAAAAATACGCTCTTGTTTTCCTAATTGCCATTTGTATTGTATAGGGAAGAAAACGAGAACAATTAGCAATATAGTTGAGACATTGTCTTTTTATGTGTCCCAGAAGAATCGTATTTCTTTGTAGCGAGAGACAACCCTTTAAACCGAAACCATACGGCCCTTATACACTGAAAAGTCTGCATTTGCTATCCGGACAATCACAGAAGGATCATACCATTTCTAAAAGATTTTTTATTTTGAAAAGAGACCGTAAAAAATCCATAAAGTGTGAACTAGAGCTCAGATTTTTTTTATTGAGGTCTAGGCGGATGGTTACAGCTGTGGCTCCCTCAACAAACCAGTTTCAAAAGTCAAAACAGACTTTGTAAATCAGTGTCGATGAGTCCCAACAAAAAGGACTCTGAAGACCGATAAGCAGGCCCCAATATATAGTAACATTAGGCATCGGGGTGACATCAGCTATATCAAGGGTTAATTTAGAGATCCCATCTAGGATCCATTTATACCCAGGACAAGGAGGACTGTCCTCTACATCTGGAGCAAAGAAGGTTTCTAAATAAACATAGGAAGGGATTCTTTACTGTAAGGCCAGGGCCACACAGCATAGGAGGGCCGCGGATTTTGTCACGCTTTGTACAAAAACATCATTCGCTTCTTGTTTTCCTGACATTGCCCATATAATAGTATTGTATGGGAAGACGGCAAGAAAACGAGAAGCGCCGGCGTATTATACAATACGAGCTGTGAAGACTGCAGCTTGTCTTTTGTATTGCCGCAGGAAAGATCGTATCTTCTATATAGATAGAAACGCAGATCGGCACCAGTGTATCCCTTCACAAATCAACAGAAACCTTATACAGGCTAAATATACTCACTGGGAAACTCCACTCCTCAGTTGCTGCAGGTGGTGCTCAATCCAAATAGACAGCATCCGAAATGGCAACATGAAAGGATAAATAGACGGCACTCACCAATCTTCTCAACAGCATTTCTTTACTGCATAGTGGCTTAAAACCGGACGGGGACAAGGTTACAGACCACCTATGATCGTTTCGTGCTCAGTCGTGCTTTGTCAAGGTGTGTCGGGAAATGGCGTAACAGCGCGACTGAGCACAAAACGATCGTAGGTGATCTGTAACCTTGTCCCCGTCCGGTTTTAAGCTACTACCGTATGCAATAAAGAAATGCTGTTGAGAAGATCGGCGAGTGCCGTCTATTTATCCTTTCATGTTGCCACGATTGTATCTTCGGCGCTTTTAAAAAACGAAAAGCGCTGAAGATACGATCGTTTTCCTGTGCAGTGGAGACATAGCCTTATAGTGACCAGGATTCTGGAGAAGGGTCTGGATACATTTCTAGAAGTAATAATATAACAAGTTATAGTGACCAGGATTCTGGAGAAGGGTCTGGATACATTTCTAGATGTATTAATAGAACAAGTTATAGTGACCAGGATTCTGGAGAAGGGTCTGGAGACATTTCTAGATGTAATAGAACAAGTTATAGTGAGCGGGATTCTGGAGAAGGGTCTGCATACATTTCTAGATGTAATAGAACAAGTTATAGTGAGCGGGATTCTGGAGAAGGGTCTGGATACATTTCTAGATGTAATAGAACAAGTTATAGTGAGCGGGATTCTGGAGAAGGGTCTGGAGACATTTCTAGATGTAATAATATAACAAGTTATAGTGACTTGGATTCTGGAGAAGGGTCTGGATACATTTCTAGATGTAGAAATAAAAAATTATAGTGACCAGGATTCTGGAGAAGCGTCTGGAGACATTTCTAGATGTAATACAACAAGTCAGGGTGAGGTCACACAGCAGCACAGGACTGTGCACACCACACTGGCTACCGCATACTCCCAATAGCGCTAGGCCCGGCCTTTAGTCACTTATTTTCCCCAGCACATAAACACCCAAAGGTAGCGAGAGGTCACTGCTCTTAACAGGGGAATTCACCCAGTTACCAGCGCTCAATAAGTGCCATGATGTAACCACATAGGTAGGACATACTTTGGGCACATTGCAGCAGTTACATCAGGTGATGAGACTCATACAGGGACTAGGACTGTGGAGGAGGGGCACTGATCCAGGGATTTATTCTGATTGGAGCGAGATAGAAATTTTTCCTTTCAAAATGAGGACAATTGGCTTCTACCTTGGTTTTCCCTTCCTCTGGATCCACACAACTGACTTATAAACACTCATAGCAGCACCATGGACGCAGCCTCTGAACAGCACTGCCAAGCCCTAAAACCTGGGCAAGGTTCAGGAAACCCACAGAGCAGGCAGAGCTCACCCCTAGGTGATCTAGAGACGCTCAGCTCCTCACTGACAGCAGCTGGAGGAGCCCATAGACAAGCAAAGGAGCCAACTCATGTTATTTGCCCAGTCAGCCACTAGAAGACAGCAGCAAACCCCCATGTGCCGCCTTTGAGTGCTAGCTCTTGGGCCCAGCCTGGCTGACAGACAAGTCACTGACTACACAAAGGCAGCAGTCCCCACTAGAGTGCTAGCTCTTGGGCCCAACCCCCTTAGGCCGACAGACAAGTCACTGCATACACAAAAGCAGCAGTCACATGACAACCTGCAGGCAACCGGCACTAGAGTGCTAGCTCTTGGGCCCAGTCCCCTCAGGCTGACAGACATACACAAAGGCAGCCGCCATTAGAGCGCTAGCTCTACAGTGCAGTCTCACACACCTCTCGCAGTACGGGGAGAGCCGAGCAGGTCACGTCTCAGTACACAGGCGCGCAGAAAGCACCAACCACCGCCTCCGTCCTCCAAGCCCGGGGCCTAGCGGACTCTTCACCCTTCGTTCACCAACCGCCCGTTTTAAAAGCGCTTTAAACCGCTCTTGACGCTGATTGGCTGCAGCCCACCGGCCGGCCGCAGACGATTGGCTGACTGAAAGAAAAACCGTTGCAGTAACGCGTTGACGTAGGACGTAATGACGGCAAAGGGGAGGGAGGGGAAGGCCTGTAGATGGCGCAAGCGCAGACAGAGCTGCCGAAGCTTGCAGCCAGTGACGCCTAATATTGGCGGACCGGCGCCTATTAGTGACGTAAACACACGGTTCCCAGTCATAGTGGGGATCGAGTTGTGAGTGTTTTATCACCGGTTTGTTGGACTTGTCATTTAATCGCAGTGGAGGCGATTTTGTAGGGTTAATGGGGACTAGCTCTACTAATGTATCCTCTAAAAATCCTTCCCTGCAGACACTGTTTGAGGTTCATGGGTAGGTTTGACTTAAAGGGGTTGTCCTACCCTACACAGTGACTGTACGTCGGTAGGATATACCATCAATGTGTGATAGGTGCGGGTCCCTCCTCTGGTATATATGCTCCCCCAGTAGGTAAATGGTAGAGCCCCTGATAGGTATTTCCCATTTCTTCAGGCTTGCCTATAACCTTCACTAAACTTGTCACTACTTCCCCCTCATACATGTCTGCCCCCCACCTCCTGTCTCTTTCCCCCTCCTTGGAGATTGTAAGCCCTCGCGGGTAGGGTCCTCTCTCCCTCTGTCGTGCCAATTGTCATTATCCCTTATCACTGTACTCGATTGACTTATGTAATGTATGTAACCCCCTCGAATGTACAGCGCCCTGGAATCAATGGCGCTTTAAAATAAATAATAATAATAATAGGTAAGTAGATAGTCGTCGTCCCCCCTCCCCACTAGGTAGGTATATATGCTTCAGTAGGTAGGTATATAGACCTACGGTAAGTATATAAGGCCCCTATTAGGTAGGTATGTAGCCCCCCACCAGGTAGGTATCTATGCTCTCTCAGTAGGTAGGTAAATAGACCCACGGTACGTATATAGGGCCCCCAGTAGCTAACTATACAGACACTCCTAGTAGATAGGTATATAACGGCCTTATTAGGTAGGTATCTAACAGGGCAGTGGAATCGGGAAGCCAAAGCTCCGACGCCTCAATTTCCCAGACCTCCGACTCCCTCATACATGGCTCATGTTTAAATGATAACTGTAGTAAAATGGTAACATCCGGCTTTTTTATCACCTTATGGTACAATAATCAAGCAATTTAGCTAGAACAGACACTGACAAGCAAAAGGTTAACAATGTTTTGATCTGTGTAGAAGAGACCTGGGATCAGATTTTGGTCAAGACCTGCTTGAATCTGATCCAGAGCCCAGAAGGATTCAGGCAGTATTGAAAACCAAAAGATGGATTTCCCAAATACTAACAAAATAATAGAAATTAACATTTTGATTTTTAAGTGCAAAACAGTAACAATGCAGTTACAGGAAAGAATCTGCAGAACTGAGCAGATGCTAAATACTTGCAAGTCACATTTATGTATAAGATAGGTAAGATGACTATATGTAAAATTCCTCTTTGCACTGCATCAAACTAACTGGACCAACTTATTATATATTTTGGGAGTCAGCCCATTTTATTCCGACTCCACAGCCCTGGTATCTAAACCCCTGATATTTATATAGGGCCTCCATTAGGTAGGTTTATAGGATTTTCCCCAGTAGGTAGATCTATAAGCATCCCAAGTAGGTAGTTATATAGCCCAGTAGGTAGGTATATAGAACCCCATTAGTAGATTTGTAGGTATACACAGCCTCCTTGCAGCAGTAAGTGGGAAAACCATTTTCAACAACAACGTCCAGAATAACATTTGTGGAGTCTCTGAATTTATTCTGAGTAATAGTATCACATCAATCAGATTCTTCATACATGACCTCACATCTGATCTCATTATTTCCAGGCTAGAGAACGGCCTCTCTTCACTAACTTGGGTTGGTGGCAAAGCTGTAACCACATGGGCAACATCGCTAACAATCTCAGGGTATAAAGGAATTGCTCCGTGCACAGTCGGTTTTGATGAATTCTTCTACTTCTTTTAGAGCAAGTGAAAATTTTGCTGAAATCTGGTCACTCTGTTTGCTATGGGAGCGGAATCTTCCCCTGTGGTAACACTTTGCTTGCTCCATGTCATCCAAATACTTTTTTATTAAACTCCTCATATGATTAGGCTGAAGATATGGGAGCAGTAGCACTGGCAAGATCCAATGCCTCTTGGTACTGCATTGAACTGTACCAATTATTTATATATTTTGGTTGTCGTTTTCATTCCATTTTATAATGACTCCGACTCCACCACAGTAGACCTGACTCCACAGCCCTGCTAGGTAATGTCATGTTGTTAATAAGCTGTAAAAAGGGGGAAAAAACTTAAACAGAGAGGAGTGTGGCGTCTTCTTCACAGACTTGACATGATAAAACTGCTGGAGGCTGTAATACTGGAGAAGTTATGCTCCTCCATACACTACTGTTACCTGGGGGTTTTACCAGGGAGGGGTCAACCCCCATGGATAAAAGCAGGGGGGGGGGGGGCTTGGTGGGGGAGGGGGGTTCGGGCAAAGGGGGCCAAAAAAAAAAAAAAAAAAAAAATAAAAAAAAAAACCACGATTTCCTGCACTTTTCCCCCCATTATTTTACACCCAGCGGGCCATGTATAAAAAAAAATGGGGGCTAAATAATTACTACCTTTACTGTGAGGTTTAAAAAATGGTCACCAATCAGGGGGCTTGTTTTCTTAAATTCCACACCCTTTATGATACCAAATAATTTCCAAATGGGCTATTTTTTAGGTAGTGAAAAAAAAAAAAAAAAACAAAACCCCCAGGGGGGGGGGGGGGGGGGGTGGGGGGGGGGGAACACTTGGGAAACAAGCTAAAGGGTTATATTAATACAAATGGTTTGGGGATTCCTTTTTGATAACGAAACCCAACTTGGTTGGTAATGAGAGAGAGAGAGATATAGAGAGAGATAGAGATAAAGCTGTATTTTTGTTATTCCAAAAGGTATCCAGGGGGTCTTGGCCCAAACCAAAACAAATTTTGGGCATTGTGGGGGGGGAGAAGGGGAAGGGAACCTGGGGAATTTCAAGATTTTTTTGTGGTCCCAAGTAACTGCTTGAAAATTTCATGGAAATTCCCAAGGGGGAAAGCCCCAGAGGGGGGATTTTCAGGCCAGTTGGCCTGAAAAGGCCAAAAAAAAGGTGGAATTTTTTTCCCCAAAAATACTACAACAAAAAATAATAAAAAAAAAAATTTAAAAAGGGATTTTGATTTTTGAAGGGGAAGGGGGGCAAAAAAAAAAAAAAAAACAGTATAAAAAAAAAAAAAAACAAAATGCAGTTAACCAGGAAAAAAGAATATTTGCAGAAAAACAAACTAAGGGGGGGCCCAGAATTGGCTAATTACTTTGCCAGGGGTTCCAATAATTTTTTTATTGTATAGTTTCGGTAGATGGGACTGTATATATTTTAAAAAAAAAATTAAACAGTAGCCTTTAATGTTACAAAAAAGCTGTAGGTGGAATGGGAAGGGAGTATTTATGGGAAAAACTGGGAAAAGTCACAAGGTTCAATAAAAAAAAACAAAACCCCATTGTTTTTTTTTAAACAAAATTTTTTGGGGCTTGGTTCAGTTGGTTAAAAATTTTAATTTTATTGGGATTATGTACTTTAGGGGAAAAACCACAAAAAAAAAATATATAAAATTATTGCAAATAAAAAAACTTGTCAGGAAACAATTTTGGTGGGGGTGAGGGTCTTTCTGGGAATTTGTTCTGAGGGGAAAATAAAAAATAGTTAAATTTGGCCCTCCATTCCAGGAATTTTTTTTTCCTGGGGGCTTAACAAATTTGCCTCACAATTCTTTGATATTCAAAATTTATTTTCCCCAAGGCTAGGGGAAGAAAATACGGGGCCCTCTTAACCCACTTAAAACAAAAAAAACTTGGGGGTTTGGGGGGGCAAAAGCTGTGAAACCCCCCCCACAAGGGGGGGCAAAAAACAAAATAAAATAAAACTCAAATTCTCTAAAACAAAAATGTTCCAGGAATTTAAAAGGAAATTTGGGGTGGGGCTTTCAGGCCCACAGTTTTTTCCAGGTTTTATGGATGAAAATGGGGTTAAAAAAAAATCTCCCCTTTATTTTAAAACCTACTTTGGGGGGAAAAAAGCCAAGGTTGGAAAAAAAAAATGTTTTGCTGGAATGGAAAATTTCTGTTTTTTTGTCCCTAGGGGGAGGGCGGGGAAACAAAAAAAAAAAAAAATAACATTTAATTTTTCCTGGGGGGGGGGGGCAAGCGTTTGTGGGGGCCTTGCTCCCCATGTTCAACCTTACCCACTTTTTTTCCTTATTTTGGGTGTGATAAAGGTGACTTTGAAAAAAGAAATTTATGGGGGAGGCAAGCAAGGCCACTGGGGGACGGGGGGGGGGGGGGGAACCCAAACGGGGCCATTTCTTGCTCTTTTGCATCGGACAAAAAAAAAAAAAATAAAAACTAAAATATGGGGGGGGGGAAACAAAAAAAAAAACTTTTAAATTATTATATTTTTTTTGGGGGGAGTTCGGGGAGTTCGGGGGGTCCCTTTTTTTATGGCGGAGATTTCCGACTTTCCTGGCAAAAAATTAAGGGGCCCAAACCAGGGACTACAGAACCTCCAACCAACCCTCCCGGGGGGGGACTCCCAACAAAAACAAAAGGGCCACTGATGGGGATAAAGAAAACGGGCTGCTGGAGGTGGGCCCCAAAATTTTACAGGAAGAAAAGTTATGGCTCCCTTCCATTACCCACTTAACTGTTACCTGGGAATTTTTTAAACCAAGGGGGTGGTCACTTGAACCTGTGGTGGTGGTCACCCATTGGATTTTAAAGGGGGGCGGGGCTTTTGCTGGCAGGTGGGTTAATAAATGGAGATGTTTTCTGCGATCCTTTCCCCTTTACACTACTGTTAACCCTGGATTTACCCAAAGTGTCCCCACATGAACCTTGTGGTTGGGTGGTCCCCACCATTGATAAAAAAGGTACGGGCAGGGGGGCTGGGGAGTTGGTAATTAAAAAACTGGAGGGGGGAAAAAAGGGGTTCTGCTTCCTTCCATTTAAACCACCACTTACTGGTTTTAAATTCCTGGGGATTTTCCCCAAGGGGGGGGGGGGTTAACATTGATACCTGTTGTTGGGGTGGGGTTCAACATGGGGGAACTTGTTTTTTGGGCCCATAAAACCAAGGTTTTTTACCTTTTTCCTGGGCCCCAGAAACATTTACTTGGGGTTTGGGTTTTCCCAAATTGTTTTTGTTTTTTTCTAAAAAAAGGGATTAGGTGATTAAACTTGCCAAACTTGGTATTAAAAAAGAGAAAACTAAAAAATAACAAACAGGAGGCAGAAAAATTTGGTAAAATACAGGGGTATATTTAAGGGGAAAAAAATTTGTTTTTAAAAAGTTCTCTTTATTATTTTTTTACCCCCCAAACCATTTATTAAAGGTTAAAAAAAAAAAGAGGGGGAAAACATTATTAAAAAGTGGACAATCCCCCCCTTTAATATTTCTTTTTTGTATTAAGGCGGAAAGAATTTCCAGGAAATAAAACTGGGAACCTTTTTAGGCATTTCCAAAAATTTACTAATCAATCTCAACTAAGGCGTGCCTTTTTATTTAACAGCCAGGGGGTTCACCAACAGGGGGCACCCAGTCCTGGTTCACTGAAATAAAAAAACCCTTTTTTTCTATGTGGGGGGGTGGACCCCACACCTAAAAAAACTTACCATCTGTTATGGGGGTTAAGGAACAGGGGGGGGGGCTTGTTGCTCCAACTGCCCTTTTCCCCACTATTTACAAAAAAAAATTAAAAACCCACCCTTTCCAATATGGAGGATGGGTGGTTGCTTTCAAAAAAAAACCCAAAAAATCAATCAATGTCAACAGGCCCAAAGGGGTTTTCTGGGGTAGGGGTTCCCAATTTTTAACAAACAAACCACTAGGCCCAACCAAAACTTCATACGTTGGTCCATGTTACCATAACCCTAAAAAAAGTTTTGGGCAAAACCACAAAAAACAACCCAGATGGTAAACTTTTCCCTTTAAAAACTGGGTGTGCCAAACTGGGAGGGTGGGTTTTTGGGTCCCAAACTTGTTCACAAAAACCACGCACAGGAAAAAGGTCAAAAGGTGATTATGCAGGAAAAAATATTGATCCTATGAAAAACCAAAAAAATCCTGGCAGTAATTTTTATTTATATATAATGCAGCCTTCTGGGGGGCCGGCCAGGAGGGGGGGAAATTGTTTAAAAAAGGGGGACGGGCCATTCCACGGGGGACAAACCAATTTCATAAACACCAGGGATGGTAAAACAAAGCAGGGAAAAAAAAAAAAAAAAAACCTCCCACAAAAAAATTGTGGGGGTGGGAACTTGGGGCTCCTGCACCATTAAAAAAAAGGGTAACCATGTAAATTTAAATATGGTGGCAGCATTGAAAAAGTGGGGTCCTACCAAGGGGGGTTGGGGGGGGGAAACCACGGTCTCCCCACCTGGGGAAACTTTTTACAAGGGAGGGGGGTATTCTGTGCAGGGGGGGGAAAGCAAAAAAAAACCCTTTACATGTCCCAGGATGGCACCCAGCGAAGAAAAAAAAAACATTTATCCCCCAAAAAAAACCCAGAGGGGAATGCCCTGGGGGGGGGACAAGATACCAAACTTTCAAAAAAACAATATAAAGTGAGGGGGGCCCCCTATGGGTTCACTTAGGGGGGACCGTGGAGCGGGAGCGGGGGGGGCCATCGGGGGAACCCCCGTGGGGAAAGGCGTATAAGCCGGGGGGCCCCTCGGGGGGGGGACCGTTCGGACGCGGGGGGAAGCCCGGGGGTGGGACCCTCGGGGACGCGTGGGGTGAAAGGCGGAAGCCGGGGGCCCTCGGGACGTGGAGCGGGATAAAGCCGGGGGGGCCCCTCGGGGGGGTGGAAAAAACGTGGAAAAGCGGTGCGGGGCCCTCGGGAAAACCGTGGTGCAGGAGCCGGGGCCCTCGGGGACCGTGAAGACGGGAAGCCGGGGCCCCTCGGGAAGCGTGAGCGGGGAAGCCGGGGCCCTTGGGACCGTGCGAGCGGGAGCCGGGGCCCGTCCAGGAGATTGGGCCTCTCAGAGATTGTCAGGGAGCATTGGAACCCTTGTGGGCTAGAAGATGATCCAGAAATGATGGCAATCAGAACAAGGTTGTGAGGCTGGATTTCTTAGAGTTACCTTGCTCGCAGATCATGGTGTCATACCAAGGCTCATCCTCCTCACTCTGTTTGGGAATCTTTTCCCCATTTTTCACTGCTCCCAAACATCTGTCTTGGCTGGATCACTGGATTGAGTTATGTAGTATGGTTGGTGGGATGTTTTGGATTGTTTGGCCCCTATGATTAACCCTTCCCTATCAATCTTCCAGTAGCTAAAAAGGGCAGCTAATCTCACAGACACGCCGCTCACTGTGGACTTTACTAATTCATACACACCCTGGACCATGTAAAGGGGTTTCCATGAATTCAGATGAAGAGGGACCACATCTAAGCAAAGTGTCGCCAATACTACCTAGGCTTCAGGGCCTCCACCACTGGTCATACACGTAGCAGAATTTACAAGTGATTTGGGAGGAGGTGGGAAAACATGGCAATGTAATTTACTAGTCCTTTCTAGGCTCAGCACGCCACTGGATTGTGTTCCCACCAACACACAAGATTGGTGGGGAGATATAGCATATATACGAAATACTAAGCCATCAAGGGGGACCCCAGGGTTCCGGCCGGATCATAAGCTTTGCTCATATAGGTTGGGAATATATCCTATACTAGTTACTAGTAAGGGATTCAGGGTCTAGGACCACACTGCTTCTGGTTCCTTGTATATTTGCAGTGATAGCTGGGCATATACTGGGTGATAATACTGCTCCTCAGGATAGGGTCAGGGGACATAGATCTGCTCACATGTTCGGCTTCTTATTGCGGTCGCTACAAAGAAATGATCCTTCATCTTTATAACCTATAAACATTTACTTTTCAAAGTTTCAATGATAAACTGCAACCACACTGCCACTGGAGGGCTTTCCTGATGCTGACACACTGAACGGAGGGGGGCTCCTCTGCGGGGACCAACCTGCACTGGAGGGCTCCTGTCTGCGGACACAACTGCACTGGAGGGCTCCCTGCGGGAACACACTGAATGGTGGGCTGCCCTGCCGGACACCACTGCACTGGAGTCTCCTCTGCGGACACACTGCACTGGGAGGGCTCCTCTGCGGGGACACACTGCACTGAGGGCTCCTCTGCAGGGACACACTGCACTGGAGGGGCTCCTCTGCGGGGAGCACACTGCAACTGGGAGGGTCCCCTGCCAGCGAGGATAGCTAATACACCCTGCCACTGGAGGGACCCCCTGCGGAACAACCCTGCACTGGGGGCGGACTCCTGCGATGGAGGGGGGCTGCCCTGCGGGACACCACTTGCGCTGGAGGGCTGCCCTGCGGTCAATCTGTGCTGGAGGCTGCCCTGCGGGACACACTGCGCTGGAGGGGCTGCCCTGCGGGACACACTGCGCTGGAGGGCTGGCCCTGCAGGACCACCACTGCGCTGGGAGGGGCTGCCCTGCGAACACTGCGGCTGGAGGGCTGCCCTGGCGGACACACTGCGGCTGGGGGGGCTGCCTGGCGGGACACACTGCGCTGGAGGGCTGGCCCTGCGGGGACACCCCCCCTTGCGGCTGGAGGGCTGCCCTGCGGGGACACACTGGCCTGGAGGGTGCCTGCGGGGGATCCCACACTTTGCGCTGGAGGGCTGCCCTGCGGACACCACTGCGCTGGGAGGGCTTTGCCCTGGCGGACACACTGCGATGGAGGGCTGCCATGACGGACAACTGACGCTGGAGGGCTGCCCTTCGGGGACACCACTGCGGGGCTTGGAGGGCTTGCGCTTCGGGACCCCCAGAGATAGAGATCGCTGGAGGGGCTGCCCTGCGGAACACACCACTGCGCTGGAGGGGCTTCTCTCTGCGGGACCAACACGCCACTGGAGGGCTTTCCCCTGCGCACACTGGCAAGGAGGGCTGCCCATGGAGGTGGACACAAGCTGCCACTGGGAGGGTCCTCGGGACAACTGCACTGAGGGGCTCCTCTGCGGACACCACTTGCAACTTTGGAGGGGCTCCTATGCGGCAATATATAGTGCACTGGGAGGGGCTCCCTGCGGGACACCTGCCACTGGAGGGCTCCCCTGCGGAGACACACTGCACTGGGAGGGCGGTGACTCACTGCGCTTGAGGGCTGCCATGCGGTGACACCACTGGCGCTGTAGGGCTGCCCTGCGGGGGCACCCATGCGCTGGGAGGGGCTTTGCCCTGCGGGGACCACACTGCGCTGGAGGGCTTCGCCCCTGTGTCGTTGTTTTTCCGGGAACACTGATAGATAGAGGGAGGGCCTGGCCCTGCGGACCACAAATGCGCTTGGAGGGCTGCCCTGCGGGAAACACTGCGCTGGAGGGCTGCCCTGCGGGGGACACCACACTGCGCTGGAGGGCTTTTGCCCTGCGGGGGACCACACTGAGCTGGAGGGCTGGGCCCTGCGGACCCCACCACCACTGGCGCTGGAGGGCTGCCCCTGGAGGGGGGGGGGGGGGGGGGACCACTACCCCACTTGGGCGGGGCGGGAGGGGGCTTGGCCACCCTGGCGGGGGGGAGGGGGGGACCTAGAGATCCCCCCAATGCGGGCTGGGGAGGGCTTGCCCTTTTTGCGGGGGAGTCCCCCAACAAACTGGCGGGCTGGAGGGGCATTTTGCCTCAACCATGAGGGTGACGCCCCCACCCCACTTGCGCTGGAGGGGGGGGGCTGCCCCTGGCGGACCACCACTGCGGGGCTGGGAGGGGGGGGGCTGCCCTGAGGGGGGGGGGGGGGACCAACCACTGCGATGGAGGGGGGCTTGCCCCCCTTGGGGGGGCGGGGGGGGACCCACACTGCGGGGGGGGCTGGAAGGGCATGGGCCCCCTGGCCGGGGGGGGCGGGGGGGACACACTGGCGCGGGCTGGAGGGTGGGCTTGGGGAACCCCCTTGACGGGGGGGGGGACCCAACCCCCCATCCCTTGCGGGCTGGGAGGGGGCTGGCCTGCGGGGGGGGGGGGAGAGAGAGAGAGATAGAAACAAACCCTGCGGGCTTTGGGAGGGGCTCCCCTGGCGGGGGACCCCCCCACACTTGCGGCCTGGGGGAGGGGCTCCCCTGCGGGGGGGGACCAAACCCCCCCAGATGAGCGGCTGGAGGGGGCTTCCCCTGCGGGGGGGGGGAAAAACCCACCTGCGGCTGGGAGGGGCTCCCACACCATGGTGGGGACCCACCCACCACTGCGGGGCCTGGGTTGGGGAGCTACCTTCTGGCGGGAACACACTTGGCGGCTGGGGGGGAGGGGGCGGGACCACACTTGCACCTTTGGGAGGGGCGTGGGGGGTAACAACACTTTGGCCCCCACTGGGGGGAGGGGCGGGGGTGGGGGGGACCCCACACTCCAACTGGCACTGGGAGGGCGGGACAAAAACTGCACTGGGGAGGGCTTTTTCCTTCTGGGGCGTGGGGGGGGGGGGGGGACCCAAATACCCACTGCCCCCAACTGGGGGGAGGGGGGCGTCCCCCTCCTGCGGGGGGACCCACCACTTGGCAACTGGGGAGGGCTTTTTCCTCTTTGGCGGGGACCCCACACTTGCACTTGGGAAGGGCGGGGGGGACCACACACCCCCCCACTGCCACCTGGGGGAAGGCGGGACAACCACTTTGCCACTGGGAGGTGGGCGGGGGGGGGGGGAAAACCCCAACCAAACTGGGCCCAAAAAATCTTGGGGAAGGGGGGGGGGCCTCCTCTGGCGGGGGGAACCCCCCAAAAACCCCACCTTGCCAATGGGGGAGGGGGCTTTCCTCTGCGGGGACCCCCCAAACACTTAGCAAAAAACCTGGAGGGGGTCGGGGGGGGGACAAAACACTGGGCCAAAAACTTGGAGGGGCGGGGGGGGATCCCCCCCATACTTGGCCCACTGGGGAGGGGGGCGGGGGGGGAAACCCAACCACACTGCCACAACGCTGGGAGGGGGGGGGGGGGCTCCTTTCTGCGGGACACATGCCCCACTGGAGGGACTTGCCTCTGGCGGGGACCCACACTTGACACCTGGGGGAGGGACTCCCTGCGGACACCCAACTTGCCAAACTGGGAGGGGGGCGGGGGACCCCCAACACTGCAAATGGGGAGGGGGCTCCCCTTGCGGGCCCACCACTGCACCTGGGGGGGGTAGGGGGCTTTTTTTATATATAGAGATTATGAGAGAGAGAGGACCCACCCACAACTGCACTGGGAAAAAAAAGGGGGAGATACGTTTTTTTTTAACTTATTGGAACCCCGCCCCCCTCTTAACACGGAGGGGGGCTCCTCTTACCGACCGCCCCCAAACGCCCCCCCCCCCGCACAAACAAACAAATTTTAAAATAAGGCCCCCCCAACGCATACCGGTATGATAAAATATTTTCTGGTGTTGGGAGGGCCCCCCCGGGGCGGGTGGTGTTGGCGGCAGTTTGCGGGCCAAAGAACAAGCAGGGGTAACCCACTTATAAGAGGGAAAACGGGGGCTTGTTTAATGGCCTCCGTTCCCAGGGGCCGCTGACTCCCTCCCCCACTTTCGTTGCCCGCACGGCTCTACGCCTGGTGGCCCCGCCCGGGAGAGGCGGGGTTTTTGCTCTGGGTTGTGCGGGGCATCCCGATCTTTTTCCCCCCGGTCTTGTCCCTGTTATCCCGGGGGCAAAGCCCCGTTAGGGGGGGGCAAAATCCCGGGGGTCACAAATTCCCTGGGGGGGGGGGCCTGGGAACCGGGTCTGGTGGGGCCCCCGGCCCCCAAACCCATCCCCAAAGCTTGGAAATTTTTTGCCGGCTTGATTTTGGGGAAGGGGGGGGGGGGACCACCCGGGTTCCCGCTTCCTCACAGACCCAATTTCCATTTTCGGGGGGGGGGCCTCCGGGCATCCTTTAAACCCACTGCGTTTGGGGGCCCCGCTTTTGGGCGTTCCAACTGCTTGGGTTGCTACCCAACCGCTGAATGGGGAAAAGTAGGAAACATGCGTGGCCGCACCAACCTGGGCCTCAAACCCATCCCACCAAGGGGGGGCCGGGGGGGGGCCAGGGGGGGGCCCCCCCCACCCTTTGGGTGGGGGCGGGAAGGGCCTGGGGAGGAAGGGGGGGGTCACTGTTTGGGGGGGGTACCAGTGCTTTGGGGATACCCACAATAAAAAAGGACCGCCGGATTTTTAGGGGGAGGGGCGGGGGGGCCAGGTGGGAGGGGCACAAAATAGGGGGGGGTGGCCGTTGGGGTATTCTTCGTTTTGGGATTGAACTGATCCGGGTTTCCCTTAAACTTGGCTGCAGGGGGGCGTGATCTTGGATGGGGGGGGGGAATTTTCTTGGTGGACCGGGCCGTGGAAAATAAAACAGGGGCGGAGCGAACAAAGCATTTCGGGGGGGCCCGGCCCCCCCCAACCCGGCATTAGGGAACAATCGGGGGGGACACCCCCAAGCTGGAAACTTTTGTTCAGGGAAAAAACAAGGGCGGGGGGTTCAATCCAGCTTTGGGGACAAAAGAAAACGGGGGAAAAAGGTGGGGGGGGGGGGGAAACCCCAGGGTACCGGGAAAGGGGGCACGGGGGGGGGGACGGGGGGGCCGCCCAACGGGGGAGGGGTTTAGCCTCCCACCTTCAGGCGGAAGGAAAGAGGGGTATGGGCAGGTTTAAAAACATATTGGGGGCAAGGGAAGGGGGGCGGGGGGTAAACGGGGTGGGGGGGGGGGGACGTATGCGTGCGGAAAAAATGTTGGTTTTCCCACAAAACAATTTCAAATTCTCCCACAGGGGGCCCCCATTTTTTTTTGGCCCACTGTTTTGGCCGGGAACAGGTTTTTACAGGGGTAAATTTAACCCAGGGGGTTCCCCCATGTGGGGGTATTATATATTTATTTAAACCCCTGTTGTAATTAACTGAATTTCCATGTTACTGGTATTTGTATATATTAAACCCCACCGTGTATTTTTTTAAACCCGAATCCCATTACTTGGTATGGGGGTATATATTTATTTTAACGCCCGGTAATTTTACCGGATTTTAAAACTGTATGTTAGATATTACCCGGGGTATTTACCGATTTTCATTTTTTAGTGTGTGGTATTAATATACCACCCCCGGTGTATTTGTTTTTAACCGATTACATAAACTGTGTGTAATATATTGTTTTACCCGGTGTTATTTTTAACCGAATCTTACTGTGTGTATATTTAATTACCCCCGTGTATTTTAAAAACCAGGATATCCCCCAATAAAACTGGTGTGGTATTATTTTTTTTACCCACGGTGTTGTTATAACCGATTCAGTTTTTAAACTGTTGTTTGGTTATAATATACCCCGTTGGTATTTTACCGTCATTTAACTGTGTGTTGTTGGTATTATATTAAACCCGTGTATTTTACCGTTTTCCCATAACTGTGTTGTGGTTTGTATAATGGTTATTTTTTATTCTTACACCCCGTGTTATTTACCTGGATTCATTTTTTTTACTGTGTGGTTGTGTATTTATTAATTAACCCCGTGGGACCGATCATTTACTGTGTGTGTTGTTATATTTATTTTTACCCGTGTTATTTTACGGGAGATTTCTTTTTAAACTTGTGTGGTTTTGGTTGTATATTTTTTATTTTAAACCCCGTTGTTATAAAAACCGGGAAAAAAATCCATTTTTAACACATGTGGGTTTTGTGGGTGTGGGGGTTGTATTTATATTTGTAAACCCCGTGTATTTTTACAGGATTACATTTACTGGTGTGTGTGTGGGGTGTATAATTTTTAATATTTTTTAAACCCCCGGTGTAAATTTTAACCCGGGGATTTTCTTTTTACTGTGTGTTGTGGTGTGTTTTTAAATAATTTTTACAACCCGTGTAATGTTTAATCGACGGATTCTAATTAATCTGTGGTTTTGTGTGGGTGGTGTAAATATTATTACTCCGGTGGGTTTATAACCCGAATTTTCATACTGTATGGGTGGGGGTTGTGTTCTGGTAAATAATTTAATTTACCCCCGTGTTTTTTTAACCGGATCATAACTGTTGTTTTTGTGTTTTGTGTGTTTTTATACCCGGTTGCTATTACCAGGATTCATTATTTTTACTGGTGTGTGGGTGTGTGGGTAATTAAATTATTTTTTTTTATTACCCCGTGTAATAAACCGATTCATTTTACTTGTTTTGTGGGTTGGTTGTGTGGTTATTATTAAAACCCGTGGTATTTACGGTGATCCTCCTTACTTGGGGTGTTGGTGGTGGTGGTGTATATTTTTGATAAAAAAAACCCCCGGGTGTTTATAAAAACCGGGATCATACTGGTGGTTTGTGTGGGTTTGTGTTATTACGATTTTTAAAACCCCGGTTTGTATAACGAATTCATTTTTTTAACTGTGGTGTGTGTGGGTGTATTAAAAAGTTTAGCCCCCGTTGTTATACACGTTCATAAACTTGTGTGTGTTTGTTGTATTATTTTTATTTTTTTTTAACCCCGTTTTGTATTTTTTTACCGATCATTACTTGTGTTGTGGGTGTGTGTATACATTTTTAAACCCGGTGGTTACTTTTTTTTAAACGGTTCATACTGTTTGTGGTTGTGGTGTGGGCGTAAATTTTTTTTATTTTTTTTACCCCCGGGTGGTATTTACCGAAAACAAAATTATTTTTACTGTGTGTGTTGTGTGTATTATTAATTTTTTTTTTAAAAACCACCGCTTGGTATCAACCACGAAAAATTTTTTTCATACTGGGGTGTTTGTTTTTTGTTGTGTGTTTATATAACCCCGTGGTAGTTTTACCGGGGATTTTTTTCATTACTGTGTGTGTTGTGTGGTATATATACCCCCCGTGGTATTTTGAAAACCGGGGGGAATTCATTTAACTGTGAGTGGGTGGTATATTTATTTTTTATAAAAAATAACCCCCGGGTGTGATACCGGAATTTCATTTAAACGTGTGCTGGGATTATTTAACCCCCGTGTTTATTTTACGAATCATTTTTTTTTAACTTTGTTGGTTGGGGTGTTAAAATTATATACACCCCGGTGTATTTTACCGCGATCTTCTAACTGGTGTGTGTAATAATTACTTATTACCCCCGTTGTATTTTTTTTAAACCGATTCCCTTTTTTTTTATCTGTGTTGTGATTATATATTTTACCCCGGTTGGTAAATTTTTTCCGATCATTAACTGTGTGTGTATATATTTAAACCCTCCCGGTTGTAATTACCGGATTTTTATTTTTACCTGGAGTGGTGGTTATAAAAATATATAAACCCCCGTGGTATACGATCATTAAACTGTGGGTTGTGTTGTGTTGGTATATTTATTTTACCCCCCCAGTTTGTATTTTTAAACGGGAATTCTTTTAACCTGTTGTGGTTGTGTGTTGTGTGTATATTTATTGTTAACCCGCTTTGATTATTAAACCGAATCATTTGGTGTGTGGTGTTGGTGTGTATTATATTGTTTTTTACCCCGTGTATTTTACGATTCATGTTTTTTTAACTTTTGTGGTGTGTTGTTTGTGGTGTTGTATATATTTTTTTTTTAAACCCCGTGGTATTCTTTTTTTACCGATTTTGATTAACTGTGTTGGGTGTGGTGGTGTTGTATATTTTTTTTAAAAACCCCGTTGTATTTTTTCTTTACGGATTTCCCATTTTTTAACCTGTTTATCTGTGGTTGTGTGGTTGTTTAATATTTAATAAAAAACCCAGTTGTATAACCGATTCAATTCTACCCTGTTGGTTTGTTGTGTGGGTTGTTGTATTATTATTAAAAACCCCGTGTTTTTACCGATTTCATACTTTGTGCTGTGTGTGTGTGGTTATTAATATTTTTTACCCCCGGGTGTAATTACCGGGTTGTTACTGGTTGGTTATTTGTGGGTTTGGTGTGGTGTATTTTATATTTTTAACCCCCGGTGTATTTTTATTACACGGGATTTCTTAAATGTGGTGTGTGTATTGTTGTGTTGTATTATTTATTAAACCCCGTTTGTATTCTATTTACGGATCATAACTGTTGTGTGGTGGTAAATATTTATTTTACCCCCCGTGGTATTACACGATCTTTTTTTTTACTGGTGTTTGTTGGGTTGTGGTTGGGGTGGTTGGTGTTTATATATTTTTTATTAACCCGTGGGATTTTACGATCCCATTGTTTTTTACTGTGTGGTGTATTAAATAAATTTTTTTTAAAAACCCCCGTGGTATAACCGAAATCTTTACTGTGTTGGGTGTGGGTGTGTATATATTTTTTTTTTAACCCCGGGTTGGTTATTTTTTAAACGAATTCCATTACTGTTGTTGATTTTTTGTGTGTATCTTTAAATTAACCCCGTTTGGTTAATAACGAATCATAACTGTGTGGGTTGTTGTTGTTAAAAATATATTACCCCGTTTGGTATTTTAAAAACGATTTTCATTTTTTTTTTACTGTGGTAGTGTGTGGTTGGGTGGGGTTAATTATATTTACCCCAGTATTACCGGATTCATTTTTTTTAATGATGTGGGGTGTGGTTGTTGGTAATATTATAAAAACCCGGGTGTAATAAACCGATTTTCATTCTTTACTGTGTGTTGGTGTGTACTATATGTACCCCCGTTGTAAATACAGGATTTTCATCTTTTACTTTTGGTGTTGGGGTGTTGTGTGTATATATTTTACCCCGCGTTATTTTACCGATTCAATTTTTACTTGGTTGTGTGGGTGGTTGGGTTTGTTTATTTATAGAAAAACCCGGTTTGTATTTTAACCGAAATACATTTACTGGTGGTTTGTTGTGGTTGGGTGTGTGTATTTTTTATTTAACCCCGTTTTGTTTATATTACCGATAATTATTGTTTTGGTGTTTGGTATTAAAAGGGGGGGAGGGGGGGGGGACATTGGGTTTTTTTTCCCATTACTTGTATGTGTGATTGTAAACCCGTTTATAAAACGGGAAGGGTGGGGGGCGGGGGGGGGGGGAACTGGTCACTTTTTTTATTTAACTTTGTATGGTATAATATAGTTTTTATTACGGTTTGTGGAAATCGGGTCTCCAGGTTATTTTAAAAAAAAATTTGGGGAGTTTGGTGGTGGGGGGGGTGGTATGTGTGGTTAATATGTTATTATAATATATAATTTTTTATTAATTTATTTATATTTTAAAATTTATATTATTATATATATATTAGATATTTTTTATTATTATTATATTACTATATATAAAATGATTCAGTGCTCCGTTATAAGGGTATGACAGTGGGGGAAAAAAAGTATTTGTTTCAGCCACCCAATTGTGCAATTCTCCCAATAAAAAAAATATGAGAGAGGCCTGGTAAGAGGTGAGAGATGAGTCATAGGTCGACCTCAACTATGAGAGGGGAGGGGGACAAAAAATTTTGAAGGACAACAAACCAACATCCTAGGGGGGGAAAAAAAAAAAAAATTTCCACATTGGTTTCTGGATTTCTGGGAAAAAAATTTAAAAAATATTTTGGTAAAATTATTGGTGGGTAAAAACAAAATATATTAAAAAGTATTTTGGTTTCAAATAAAACAAAAAAGGTTTTTAATCTCAAAATTACTTATGTATACTTGGGTTAGGCAGAAATGGGACAGTGGGAAAATTACAGGTTTTTTTCTTGTAAAAAGTCTTCAACAAAGGTTTGGGCCCCACCACAACTTTGTTTTTGCTTTTGGTATTGTTTGGGGGGCTTCATTTCCCTCATGGCAGATCTTTCCTGGTAGTGGGCAAAAAATGGTGAATTTGGGTTTTTTTGGGGGGGGCCTGTCGGATGGGAAAAAAAAGAAAACGGACTTTTACAAAAAAATAAAATCACTTCAAAGCGGGGTTTTCTATGGGGTTTGGAATAGATAATCTGGAGGGAACTGGGCTTAAGGGCCATCCCCCAAAGGGGGGGGGGACCTTTGAAAAATGATTCTTTTACGAAAGGGGGCCAACTCCCCTTCATTTTGCCCTGCGGTGTGGGCTTGGATCATTTGTTTCTCATGCGGGAAAAGGGGGACCCACAGAGGGGGGGGACCCCACGTTTCATTGTTCTTCAAAATGCCCTTGTGAGATTGGGAAAGAAAGGGTTATTTCCTTCTTCTTTTTTCCTTCCTCCCTCGGTTTGTTTTTGTTTGATTGTGGAGAGCATATTAAAAAACTTACTTCCATCAGGCCAAAGCAGTTGGGAAGATGGGGGTAACGTTGGGCTGGGTTTTTTCTTTCCACCGGCATGACAAAAAATGGAAAATCGCCAAAAAAAGCACACCACCCTGTCCCAGGGGCCAATGAAAGGATGGGTCAGGGGCTTTCGTAAAAAAGGGGGAAAAAGCATTTTTCCAAGGGTTCCCTGGGGGGGTTTGGGGCCCATAGGGGGGGTCCAAGGTTCAGTTCCCAGATCTTTCAAACCCCCATAACAAAAAAAATAAAAAAAAAACAAAATCTTTTTGGAGGGAGGTTTGGAAAAAAAAGGTCCGTGTTTTTTCCAGCGTGACCCCCCTCAAGCCCAAAAAAAAAAAAAAAACCATTTCCATTTTGGCTTCTACACAGGAAAAGGATCTGGCATGGGAGGGGGAATTGTGAAAGGGAGGGCCCAAAAACCATTACCCCCAAGGCAAAATATATAAAAAAAAAACCAAGTTGTTGTGCCATAACCTTTGTGAAGAGGAACTTACAGGGAAAAAAAAAAAAAAAACGGTTTGTTCCTTTCCTGGGTTCAATTGCCCAAAACAAAAAGGGTATTATATAAAAAATAACTCAAAAAAAAAAAGGTTTTGAGATTGATAAAAAAAAACTTTTTTTTTGTTAAATTTGGACCCAAAAAAAAAAATTGCTTCTAAAATTTTTTCCAGCATATCATTAAAAAAATTTAACAAAAAAAAAATTATTTCCAAAAAAATCCCAGGGGACATGTTTTGGAATTTTTCCTAGGAAATATTGTTTTCTTCATTTTGTGTCTACTTTCTCATTTTTAGTGTGAGTTTCGGTAAAAAACAATAAAACTAAACCTATTATTTGATGTCAAAATTACTGGGGGGGGTGCCTTCTCTTCAAAATTTTTTCTTTTTTTTAAGTGGGAGGGAACTTTGGCCCCCACACAATATAATTTGGGGTTGGCTGAATGAAAACACAAATTTTAACCCTTTTTTCCCCCCAACCACTGGTTATAACCCCCTTATTTTATTTTAAACGGGGAAGGTGGGGTAAACTTGATCAAAAATTTATTTTTATTTATTTTATATTATATATATATAATATATATAATATTGTATAATTATAAGTTATATATTTGTACTATTATAATTATTTATTATTTTAATATTTTACATATTTATACACCCAACCCAACACCACACACACCCCAAAATTATTTAACTTGAGGGGGGGGTGGGGGGGGGGGGGGGGGGGGGGGGGGGGGGGGGGGGGGGGTGGGGGAACGTTCCCCCACCAGGCGTTTTTACATTTTATTTTAACCAATTTTATTACCCAAGTTTGGGACCAGGATTTTTACCGTATTTTATGAACGGGAGGTTTAAACCCATATAACAACCATACCAGTAAATGACCCCAGGTCTCCTTCTGTATTACCACCCAAAAAACCCAGTATGTGGATCGGTTTATTAAACACGGGGGGTATAATTATTAACTCCTCCCCCCGCACACAAACCACCCCACCCCCCACCCACCAACAGTTGATGAAAATCGGGGCGGGGGGGTATTAAATGTTACCCCAACAAACCCACCCCTCCACCAGACCACAGGGTAATATGATTCGGTTTTTTAAACCCCCAACGGGGGTTAAATATATTTACACCCCAACCCTCCCCCCCCCCCCACACCAACAGGGATTTGGCAGTCGGTATTACCCCAAACGGGGAGGTATAAATACTAAACACCAACCACACCACCCAACCCAAGTTTTTTTTGGATCGGGTATACACGGGGGGTTAATATTTTTATACCCATCAACTCCACAACAAAACAAACCCCCACCAGGCTGATTTTGATTTTCGGTTTAACCACGGGGGACTATTATATTTTACACCAAAACCACAACCCAAAACCCACCCAAGTATGAATCCGGGTTTTTTTATTTTTTTTACAAAAACGGGGGTATTTGGGTCGGTATATATTTTTAAAACAAACCCCGCACCCACCCCAAACCCCCGTATGATTCGGGGGTTGAAAAACCCCCCCACGGGGGTAAATTATCTTTTACCAACCCACCCCCCAACACACCCCAACAGTTTATGGGGATCGGTTTTATCAACGGGGGGTTGTATAATTATAACAACCCACACCCCCCACCAGCACACAGATATGGAAATCGGTTATTTAACAAAAAACCTGGGGGGGTTTTTATTATTATAATTAAACCTCCCCCACCCCCAAACCCCCCCCACAGTAGGATCGTTTATTAACACCGGGCGGGCGGGGTTATATATTTAACCCCACCACAAAAAAACCCCCCCACACCAACCCACCACCCCCACCAGTAATTTGGGGATCGGTTTATTACACAACGGGGTTTATTTTATACCCACCCCACACCCACACAGTTTATGGATTCGGTTTTATTTTTTCCACGGGGGGTAAATATTACTACAACACCCACACTCCAACAAAACAGTTTTATGGGATCGGGTATTTTTTACCCCAAACGGGGTATTAATATTACCCCCTCACCACACCACACCCCCCCACCCCAGTATTGGGGATCGGGGGTATTACTCGGCGGTGGTTTTATCATATTAACACACACCCACAAAACCACACCACCCCAACAAGGTATGGAAATCGGTATTAACAACGGGCGGTATTATTTTTTTATACCCCAATAAACCCCCCCCACCCAAAACAAACACACAACAAACCTAGTATGATCGGTATACCACCGGGGTTAATATATACACCCCACCCCACCCACCCCCCCCCCCCCCACACCAGTAAGTTATGGGGATCGGTATTTAAACAACGGGGTTATTTATATACACAAACAACACCCAACCATCCCACAACAGTTAAAATGGGGGATTTCGTTAAATTTTAACATACGGGGGGTATATATTTTTTTTAACCACAAACCACCACCCCACACCACCCAGTTAATGATCGGTTTATTTAACCCACAGCGGGTAATATTATTTTTAACACACCACACCACCCAACTACAACAAAGGGATATGGGATTCGGGGTAGTTTTTTTTACCCCAAACGGGGGGTTATTATTTACACCCACCCACCCACCCACAACAACAGTAATGAAATCGGTTTTATTTTTTTAACGCACAGGGGGGTATAATATTTTTGTTTTTTAACCCAACCACCCCAACCAAAACCAACCCACCACCCAAGTTTGTGATCGGTATTTTTAAAAAAACAACGGGGTAATATATTTACCACACCCAACAAGGTGATTTTTGGATTCGGTTTTATACACGGGGAGTTTTATATATTACCACAACCACCAGGTATTTGATTCAGGGTATTACAACAGGGGGTATTATATTTTAATCCAACCACCACAAGTATGATATAGAGGGTTTATACCACGGGGGTTTTAAATTTACCCACCCCCCACACCAGTTATTGGGGGAACGGTTATATTTTTTTTTTTTAAAACGGGGTATAGATTTTTAACCCCCACACAACCAGTATGGAAGCGGGTTTTTTTACACGGGGTATATATTTAACACAACACAAAGGGGGGGTTATGGAATTCGTATTATTTATCCAAAACGTGGGGGTTTATTTTATAACACAAACCACCCCTGTTTATATGGGGATTCCGGGGTTAAATAACACGCGGGGGGGGGTATAATATTTAACACACCACCACCCCCCACCCCCCCCCCTAACAGTATTGGGATCGGTATACAGCCGGGGTATATATTCCACCAACCCCGACCAACCCACACCAGTATGGATTTCGGGGTTTAACCCAACGGGTGGGTATTATTATTACAACCCCCAACACAACACAACCAGTTATGGGGGGAATTCGGGCTATTACCATCGGGGTTATATTTATAATACACCCCACAACACCACCCACTCCCAGGTTATGAATTAGGGTTATTTTTTTTTTTTTTTTTTTTTTAACCCCACGGGGTAATTTATTATACCACAAAACAAACCCGCACCACACAAGTATTTGATCGGCTTATACAACGGCCCGGTAATTAATTTCACCCACACACCACACCCAGTATGGAATCGGTATTTTTTTACAACGGGGTATTATGTATTTTTTTTCACACACCCCCCAACCCCCCACCAACAAGTTATTGTATCGGTAATTTAAATCCACGGGGGTTAATATATTCTTACCCACCACACCACACCACGTCATTCATGGAAACTCGTATACACGGGGTAAATTTATTCTTACAAAACCAACCCCCCCACCCACCCCCACCAAAAAACACAAAAGTTATGATCGGGTTATTCAAAACGGGTGTTTATATTATTTAAACCAACACCCCCCATCCCCAACAAACCCCACAGTTTATGTGGGATCGGTTTTTTATACAACGGGGTAATATATACCCCACAAAACCCAACCCCAACCCCCAACCAGTATGAATCTGGGTAATACACGGGGGGTATTTTATATACACAACCCCCCAACAACACCACCAAGGGGGTATTGGATCGGGGGGTGGTATTTTAATATTTTTACACACCCCAACCAACCAACAGTATTGTGGATCTGGTATTTTACAACGTGGGTATAATTTTACCACCCCACCCCCAACACCCAACCCACAGTAATTGGATTCGGTGTTTACAACGGTGGGTAATAAAAAAATTTTATACCCACAACCCCCACACACCCCCACCCCCCAAACACGTAATTGGAAAATTTTCGGTATACAAAAAAACCGGGGGGGGTTATATTAATTTTTACCCCCTACCCCCCCCCACCAAAACAAAACACACAGTATATTGATTCGAGTTATTTTTACCACGGGGGGGTATATTTTAACACAAAACATACCACAACCCACAAGGGGTATGGACTTTCGGTTATTTTTAACACCGGCAGGGGTTTATATTTTTTACAAAAACAACACCACAGTTAATTGGAATCGGGACACGGGGGTATATATTTACACAACCCCCCACCCCCCCCCACAGTTATTGAAATCGGGTATTTATGAGTGTGAGTATGAGATAGAGGGGGGTGGTTTTTATATTAATTTATATAACCCCAAAACACCCTAATCAAACACCGTTATTGGGAATTCGGTTATTTTTTTACACCCCGGGCCCCCCCCCCCCCGTCCCGGAAATACTTGTACACGATTATCTCTCTTACTTCAGCCACAACTCGCGCTCGCGCCTATGCGCTCTCTCTCTCCACGATGAGCTAAAATTTGAAACCCAATACACAAAACAAAAAAACGGAAACAAAGGCCCCGGAGAGCATATATTATTTTTACACCCCACAGAAACAACACCCCAGTATGGAAATCGGGATTTAATCACCCAAACGGGGTTTATATATTTTACAATCACCAGTATTGGGGTTCGGTATTACCCCCACGGGCGTTTATTATACAAAACCCACAAGTAATGGAATCGGTAATACACCCAACGGAATGGGTATAATTTTACCCCAAAGCCCCAACAAAAGGGGTATGGATCGGTTATAAACCCACCCCGGGGTATAATATTTTACACACCAGTTTTAGATTCGGTATTTTACACGGGGGGGGGTATAAATATTACCACCAACCCAAGGTGAATGATCGGGTGTTTTATTACCACGGGGGGGGTATTTTATAAAATTTAAACCAGTATGGATCGGTATCTACAAACCGGCGGGGCTAGGTGGGTTATATATTTACATTTACACGGTTATGATCGGGTAATTAATTAACAAACCGGGACGACGGCGGTATATATATACATTAACAGTTTTGATTGAAATCCCAGAATTTACAAACAGGGGTTATTTATATGTTTTACCCCCCAACCATTTTTTTTTTTGGGGGCCCCCCTGGTATTTTCCCCTGAAAAAAAAAACGTTTTTCCGGGCCCCACAAAGGTTGGGTCATTGGGCTGTTGGGATGGGATTGTTTTGTTGGGGGGACAAAATGGGGGTTCCCGCCAAACGCCATACGTTTTTCCCACCCCCGGTTTTTTAACCCCCCCGCTTCTTTTTTTTTGCATATGTTTAAACCTTTGGGGCATTTTTAAAACACCTGTTCTTCTCCGGCTGGAAAGGTTGTGGGGTGGGGGGGGGTGGGGAAAACTTTCCCGTTGGGGGGCGGGGGGGCCCCTTTCCCCACCCGGGCTCCCGGGGTTTTACCTGGGGGTCTTTTCGTTGGGTCAAGGGGGGCATGGATGGAAAAAACCCGCCCTTCCCTGAATGTTCAGGGGGCTTTGTGGGTGGTCCGTGTTTTCACCATTGGGCCGGTGGGGCGGGGGGGCCCCGAAGGCTGGTTCTGGCTTTCCGGGGCCTGTTCCACGGCCCGAGCGGGTCCAAAGGTAAAAATTTTTCCCCAAAGGCAAGATCCGCCTGCAATGCTAAGGTTTTAGGGGGAAATAACCGGGATCAGTCAAAAAAATTTTAACGAAAGGTTTATTAAAACCAAAAAAACACCGGACCCCCACTTGTTTGCGGTTTTCCCACCCCCAACTGGGGGCCCCCCGCCCCTCTAAATTTCCCGGGGGCGTTCTTTTCCTGGGTTCGGGTTTCCCACCCACGTGGGGTTCCACCCAAGGGGGGTGGGGGGAACCTATCCCCAGGCTCCCGGCCCAAAGGGTTGATTTGCGGGGGGCCCCCCCCATCGGGGCCCCCTTGGTTGGGGGATTTGGGGGTTTTGTGCCAGGGGTAGTGTTATTGGACCGTGGGGGCCGCTGGGTTTTTTTCTTAAAGTTTTTTTTTTCCCATTCCAAAAGCGTTTTTTGTAGCCCCCCACCCAGGCAGTGGGGGACCGCAAAGGGGGTGGGGGGGGCGGGGCCACCCCCACGCAGGGGGCGTTTTTTAAAAAGGGATTGACCGGAGGGGGGGCACCGGGAGGATGAGTTGTGCTGGGGGGAGGGGAGGCCGGGGGGGTGGGGTTGGGGGGGGGGGGCAAGCCCCGTGGGGCCTCACAATCAAGGGGGGCGGGCATTCCAAGGGCTATTGGGATTTGTGGGGGGGGGGTGGGCGGGGGCTCAGGGGCCGGTCCAAGGCCCAGGGGGATATTTTGGTTGAACCGAGGGATTTTGCTTTACGGGCTTTTGCCGGGGATAACAGGGGACAAGGACCTCCGGGAAAAGGTTCGGGGGGGAAGGCCCCGGGGGCACACCCACCCTCCCACACCGCCGCAACCTCTGGGGCGGCCGGGGGGGGCCCAGGGGGGCGGGTTAGGGGGTGGGCGGCGGGTTTTTCGGGCAGGCGAGTGGGAAAGGGGGAGGGGGCTAGCGGGCTGGGTAACGGAGGGGCTATAAAACCAAGGGCCCCGTATCTATTTTTAGGTGTTACCCCTGGCTGTTTGGGGCTTGGCCCGCCCCCCCCACTGGAGAGATCCTGCCCACAACCACCACGCCCGGGGGGGCCTCACCCCCCCCACCCAGGATTTAAGGCCCAACCGGTTTGCGTGGGGGTGCTTATGTGTTTTTATGGGGCGGGGTTGCGTCGGGTGGGGTTAGGAGGAAAAGGCCCCTTTCCGGTTTGTTAGTGTGTGTCCATAAGGGGGGTAGCGGGTTTTTCCCAGTGCAGGGGTGGTGTCAGCATAGGGGGAACAGGGCCCTCCCAGTTTGGGGGCAAGGTGTGGGCCCCGGGCCAGGGGGGGAAGGCCACCTTTTTTCCAATGTGGCAGTTTGTTTTGGTTTCCCCGGCCCTATTCCAGGTGGGGCAGAGAGAGAGGAGATGTCCCGAGAGGGGGGGGAAAGCCCTCCAGGTTGCCTGTTTGTGTTTCCGCAGAGGGGGGGGGAAAGCCCCCTGCACAGTTTGGGCCAAGGGCGAGTGTAGGTTCCGCCCAGAGGAGCCCTCAGTGGGGGCTGGTGTGGGGTACCCGCGCTCAGATGAGAGTGAGATAGAGTGTGAGGAGAGAGAGAGGTCCCGCCCTCCAGTTTTGGGCCCCCCTGGTGTGGGGGGTTTTTTCCGCCCCCTCCAGTTTTTATTTTTGGCTGGGTATAAGTGGTGGTTCCGGCAGGGGGGAAATGGGAGCCCCTTTTCCAAAGTTGGGGCAGGTGGTGTCGCAAGAAGGGGAGGCCCCTTCCCAGTTTGGGCCCAAGGTTGTTGTTTCCGCCCCTTATCCAGTTTTTTTGGGCCCCCAGGGGTGGTGTGTTCCGGCCCCCTTTTCCCAAGTGCAAGTTGTGGTTCCGCCCCTTTCCAGTTTTTTGGGGGGGGCAGTGTGGTCCCGCATAAGGGGGAGGGGGGGGGGAAGCCCCTCCAGTTTTTTTTGGCAGTGTGTCCGGCCCAGGGAGGTAGCCCTCCAGTTTGCAAGGTGTTGGGGTTTTTGCAGGGTAGTGAAAAGGCCCCTCCCAGTTTTTTGCATGTTTTGTTTGGTGTTCCGCCCTCCAGGTTTTTTGCTGGGTGTGGGGGGGTCGGCCCCTCCATTGGGCCCCAGTGTATCACTTGGGTCCGCCCTTTTCAGGTTGGCAGATTTGTTGTTACCGCCCCTCCAGGTGCGGGGGGGCTCATCACGCTTCATGGTGTCGGCAGAAAAGGTAGCCACCTCACCAGGCCGGCCAGTTTGTGTTTCCGCAGTGGGGGGGGGGGAGGGGGCCACTTTCCAGTCGGCCAGGGAGTTGTGGTCCGCAGGGGGGGAAGGGGGGGCCCCTTTCCAGGGCGGGCCCAGGTGTGGGGGGTCCGCCAGGGGGGGGAAGACCTCCCAAGGCGCCAAAGGGGCCAGTTTTTGTGGCTACGGCAGGGGGGGGGGGGAGCCCTTGTCCCAGCGCCAGTGTGGTGCTGGGTTCCGAAGGGGGGGGGCAGGGGGTGACCTCCAAGGAGCCAGTGTTGGGTCGCCCCCAGGGGCCAAAAGGCCCCTCCCCAGAGGCAAGGTAGTGGGCGTCCCGCCGGGGGGCAGGGGGCCCTTTCCCCCATAGGCGGGCCAAGGTGTTTTGGGTTCACGACTGAGGGCGCCCCAAAGGCCCGTTTTACCAAAAGCGCGAAGGTGTTTGGGTCCCGCAGGGGGGAAGCCCCTTCCAGGGGCACAGGGGGTTGTGGGGTTTCGGGGGGCAGGGGGGGCTATAAGGGGGGCCCTTTTTCCAAGCCGGGCAGGGGTTGTGGGTTCCGCAGGGGCAGGCCCTCTTCCAGGCGCCACCTGTGTTGTCCGCCCAAGGGGGCCAAAAGGCTCCTTTCCAGCGGCCAGTGGGGTGTCCGCAAAGGGGGGGGCAAAACGGGCCCTTCCCCAAGGAGCAGTCGTTGGGTCCCCGCCCCAGGGGGGCCAAGGCCCGCCTCCAGGGGGCAGTGTGCAGGGTGTGGTTCCGCAGGGGGCAATGGGGCCCTCCAGCGGGGGCAAGTGTGTGTTTCAGCAGGGGCAATAAGGCCTCACGCGGCAGGTGTGTCGCAGGGGCAGGGGCCTTTCCAAGCGACAGGTGTGGGGTCCGGCCAGGGGGGGGCCCCAGGGCCCCTTTGTCCAAAGCGGGGGCAAGGTTGGTTGGGGGTCCGGCAAGGGGGCAGGGCCTCCCAGCAGGGCAGTTGTTAGTCCCGGCGGGGGGGGGCCAGGGACCCTTTTCCCAAGGGCGCAGTGTTGGGGTTCCGGGCCCAGGGGCAGCCTCCTATAGGGCGGCAGGGGGTTGGTTGGTGTCAGCTGGGGGGGCCATAGGCCATCCAAGAGGCAGTGGTTGGTTCCGGCAGGGGCCCCAAGGCCCCTCAGGGCGCCAGGTTTGTTATGGGGTGGTACCGGGGCCCTTTTTTTCCAGGTTGCCCAGTATTGTTGGGGTTTCCGGGGGCAGGGGGGGGAGGGGGCCTCCCAGTTGGGCCAGTTTGTATCGTCCGGGGCCACAGGCCAGGGCGGAAGGGCCCATTCAGCTTTTGAAAAGCTATGTGGTCCCGGGCAGGAGGAGGCCCTCCGCCAGGTGCCTTTGGGGCCCAGGGTGTGTTCCGCAAAGGAGGGGAAGCCCTTCCAGTTTTTTTTGGCAGTTTTTGTTTTGTTCCGGCAAGGGAGGGAGGCCCCTCCCCTCCAAGGGTTTGCCGTAGTGTTGTCCGGCCAGGGGGGGCAAGTCCCATTTCCCAAGGTTTTTTGGCAAGTTTGGTGTGGGTTCGGGCAAGGGGGAAGTGCCCTTTTTTTCCCCAGTTTGGGCAAAGGTGTTGGGTACCGGACAATACGAAAAGGGAGCCATCAGCGCGCAAGGCTCACCAAAGGTTGGGGGTGGGTCACGCCAGGGGGGCAGCCCCTCAAAAGCGCATGTGTGGGTTTCCCGCCAGGGGGCCAAGCCCCTTATTTTTCCAAGGCGGGGGCCCCAGTGGTGGTCGCCCCCCAGGGGGGGGGGGCCAAAGGCCCCTCCGGTCAGGGGGACTGGTGGGTTCCGGGGCCAGGGGGGCCCCCAGGCCCCCTTTTTTTCCAGCGGGGGGGCAAGGTTTGTTGGGGGGGGGGTTTTCCGGCCCCCAGGGGGGGGGGGGGCCAAGGCCCCCTCCCAAGGGCCGCAAGTGTGTGGGTTTCCCGCAGGGGGGGGGGGCAGGGGGGGTGGCCCCTGCCAGCGCCGCCAAGGTGGTGTGGGGGTTACGGGGCAGGGGCGGGCAGCCCTTTTTACAGGAGGCCACCCCAGGTAGTGTTCCGGCCCCAGGGGGGGCCAGCCCCCCTTTCCAAGCGGGGGGGGGCAGTAGGTTGGGGAGATATGAGATATAGAGAGTAGAGGCCCTTTTCCCAGCGGCAAAGTGTGTGTTTTCGCAGGGGCAAGGGGGGGGGGGCCCTTCCAGCGGCAGATGTAGGGTAGTTTTGTGTCGGGCCAGGGGGGGGCCAAAGGGCCCTTTTTTTTCCAGCTCGTTGTGGTGGGTTTCCCGGCAGGGGGGACCCAAGGGCCCTTTCACCAGGTCGGGCAAGGGTGGGGGGTTTCCGCAGGGGCAAAAAAGGGGTGGGGGCCCTTTTCACCAGGCGCCACAGGGGGGGTTTTCAAGTGGTGCGGGGTTCCCGCCAGGGGTGGCCAGGCCCGACCCTCCAGCGGCCAAAACAGGGGTTGTTGGTCCGCAGGGCAAAAAAAAGCCCTTTTTCCATGCGCCCAGTGGGTTGTTGTTTCCGCAGGGGGGCAGGGGGGGGAGCCCTTTTCCAGGGTCCGGCCGAGGGTGTGTCCCGCCCACCAGGGGGCAAGCCCCTCCCAGGCGCCCAAAGGGTTTTGGTGGTCACCGGCCCCCTTTCCCCAGGTGGGGGGGGCAGTCAAGTGTGGGTTTTTTTTCCGGAAGGGGGGAAAAGCCTTTTCCCCAGTGGCATTTTTGTGGGGGGGGTCAGCAAGGGGGGGAGGCCCCCGTCCTGTGGCATAAAATAGGGTGGTGGGGTGTTTGTTTCAGCCAGGAAAAGGGGAAAGGCTCCCAGTTTTTGGCAGTGTGGTCGTCCGCAGAGGGGGAAAAAAGCCCCCTTTTCCAGTTTTTTGCAAGTAGTGGTCCCGGCAAGGAGGGGAGCCCCTTTTCCAAGGGTTGGGGGGCCGCCCCAGGTGGGTTGTGGGGTTTCCGGGCAGGGCCAAGGGAGGGGGGGCCCTTCCAGTGCAAAAGTTGTGGGGGGGTCCCGAGGGCAAGGGGCCCCCTTTCAGTTTCAAGCATAGTGTGGGGTCGGCCAGGGGGAAAAGCCCTCCCAGTTTGCAAGGTTAGTGTGGTTCCGCCAGAGAGGGAGCCCTTACCCCCAGTTTGCAAGTTGTGTTTGTTTGGGGGGGGGGTAGCGCCCGGCCCCCACCCCACCGGGGGGGAAAGGCCCCTCCAGTATGCAGTTGTTTGTTTTCCGCCTGGGGGGAAGGGAGCCCCTCCAAGGTGGGGCCCCAGTGAGGGGTAGCCCAGTTTTATTTCATGTGGAAAGCTTGGAAGTTTTTAAAAATTGGGGTTTTTTATAGGTATAAAGGATGAGGGAAAAATCATTTTCTATGTAGGCGCGAACCGCCAATTAGGGAAAGGGCCGAATAAAAAGAAACAAATAACCAAACTTGGGGTTTTTCGGGAGACAAGATCTATGGGTTCTGGAACCCTTGGATCCTTTGAGGGAGAGAGATAGAGGGATCCAGGTTAATGTTATCCCCCCCCAACCAGGATATTTTGGGCCCCCAGTATTAAAAATTACTTTGGGCCCATATTACCCAGGGGAACCCAGGGAGGGCTTGTTGTTTAGGGGGGTTCCTGGGAAAAACTGGAATTTTTCCCAAATTACTAAGTTACTTTAGTTTTTATAGGGATTTTTTTATCCCATTAATATTTGGAGCACAAAAAGGCTTTAGTGGATTCCTGGGCGGGGCGGACCTGGTAATACCTTGGGTCTCTTGATGGGGGGCTAAGTATTAGGTATATGAATATTTACGGCCCGCACCACCCCAAAAAAATTCTGGTGTTTGTGTGGGGTGGGGACCAGGGATCCCAAGTGCTTTGCGTGAGGTAGAAGAAACTAGTATTTTTTTTTATAACCCCATTTTTTTTTTGGCCATTGTTTTTTTCCCCCCCCAACCTATCCTTCCCCAAATCACTGTAAATTCTGCACCGTTTTGTAATGAACCAAGTGGGGTGAGAGGGTGGGACTGAGCCTAGGGTAAAGGGGGAATGGGGGGGGGCCCCCCACCCAACTGGGGGCTTTTAGATTTTTGTTGGTTCCCTTTTTTTTCATCTTGGGGGAATTTGGGGGAAAAAAAAAACCTTCTAGACAATTGGGGGTCAGGGGGGTGGGTAGGGAATTTAGTTTAAAAAAGTTTTCCCCAAACAGTGGGGAGCGGGCCTCTTGTGTCTGTGGAGGAATTTAAGCTATTAAAGCTTTGCCTTTTTAAGCTAACTGTAGGAAATTGGATGGAAAAGGGGGTTATTCAATTTAAAGGGGGGCAAAACAAAAAAAAAAAAAACAAAATAAAAACAAAATTCCATAAAAAAAAACCCAAATTCCCCACCAGTTTTACAGAGATAGATTACGGGTTTCCAAATTTCCCAAGGATCGATCCAAGCCAGGGACCCTCAGATGTTGGGGGCGGGGGCAGGGGGGGGGAAAAGAAATGGAAAAGGTGTAGTTCCTACAGGTGAAAGGGAGGGGGATTGGGGAAAGTCCTTTTGGTCGACCAACAATTTTTGGGATTTCTTGGAGGCCAAGGTAAGAAAATTTCTTAGAACAAAAAAAAAATCCCAAGCCTCCCCCACAAAACCTTGGTCGGGAATTTTTGACCCATTTTTTCCATTTTTTCCTTGGGGATTTTTTCCCAATTTCTTTTTTTTCTAGGGGGTGACCCCACCAAATGGGGGTGTCCCATGCCAAAAATTCCCCCCCCACTGGAACAAAAAAACATATCCTCTGGGGGCCAATATTCTCTTTGGAGGGGGGGCCCCCCGGGGGCCTTTTCCGGGTTCAAAACCGGGTCCAGAAGGGGCCCCCCGGGGGGCCTCCGGGGCTCACGGTTTTCCCGAGGGGCCCCGGGCCTTTTTGCGGCTTCCACGGTTTTCCCGAGGTGGGGGGGACCGGGGGCCCTTTTACGCTTTCCCAAAAGTTTCCCCGAGGGGGGCCCACGGGGGCCTTCAGGCTTCCACGTTTCCGGAAGGGGGCCCCGGGGGCGTCCGGCTCACGGGGGGTGGGTTTTTTCCCCCCCCCCCCGAAGGGGGGCCCCCCGGGGGGGCCTTTCCCGCATCAACGGGGTTCCGGAGGGGGGCCCCGGGGCTCCGCTCCCCCCCCCCCCCACGGTTTTTTGCCCCGGGAGGGGGGACCCGTGGGGGCTCCGCTCACGGTCCCGGGAGGGCCTCCGGGGGCCTCCGGGGGGCTCCACGGGTTTCCCTAAAAGTGGGGGGGGAGGGGGACATAGGGGGGGGGTCTCCAATATTATGTTGTTGGAAAAAAGTTTGAGGCTGGGGGTCAGGGGGGGCAAAAAGTTTAGTTTCCCCTGGGGGTTTTTGATATTGTTCTTGCTGGTTTTTTGGGCCCCAAACCTTGGGGGGGGGGGGGGAACATTGTTTTTTAGGAAAAATAAGGTTTTTTTTGACTTATTCTGCAACAAAGGGGGAAAAAAAAACCCCCTCTGTAAAAAAAGGGTCAAGTGGGGGGAGGGACGGTGGGGGGGTTCAACGGCTGGAGGGACTTTTTCATTTGGGCTGGCCATATATTAAACATGTTTAGCCCCATTTTATGTTGGGCAGGAGGGGGGCCCAAAAGGTTTTACACAATATGGAGGGTTTTTTTTTTACTGGCTTGTTTTTCTGCCCTCTGGGGTTTTGGGTTATTTATTGGGTTTCGTTTGGAAAAATTTGGGGGGGGGCGGGTTCTTTTAAAAAAAAATACAATAAAAACAAAATCCTCTTGCGGCCCCCAGGGGGAGCTTTGCAAACAAATATTTTTTTTCTAGGGGGGGAAAAGATATTTTTCCAAATTTTTCTGGCGCATTTTCAACTTGGGGGCTTTCCGGGTTGCTTGCTTGTTTGTGGGGGGGGACAGTGGGGAACAAAAATAAAAAATAAAAAAAAAAAAAAAAAAAAAAAAAAAACATCCCCTTTCAAGTTGGGTCTCAAGCCCATACCCAGTTTTGGGAAAGTACACCGGTGTTGTGCCAACTTTAAAGGTATGAACAAACCTTGGGCCCTTAGGGGAAAAATATTGGGTTTTTTGGCATGTGTTTAAAAAATTGGAAATAACCCTAATCCCCCCAGTGGGGGGGGGGGGGGGGACCCCTTTGGGCCCTGGTAGGGGAATGATTGATTTTCTGGTTTTGGGGACACCCCCCACCCATCCATATTGAAGTGGGGTTTAAATTTTGTTATTAGTTGGGAAGGGCCAAATGTGAGGCAACAAAACAAAGGGGGCCTGTCTTTACCCCATACAGGGGGGAATAGGGTTTTTATGGTGGGTTGGTTTCCACAACATTAAGGAGGGGGTTTCAGGTGAACAGGGGCTTTTGGTTTTGCCTGTGACCTGGGCTGTATTAATAAAGGGCGCTAGTTTGAGGTTGGGGATACGTTATTTTTGGAATTGGCTATTGTCACAGGGGTTCTGGGGAAAATGATCCTCGGGGGGGCCTAAGACAAAAAGATTATTTAAAAGGGGGAGAATGTTTCCCCCAAACCCTTCTTTATTTTAATGTTCTTTTACTTTAATAAATGGTGGTATATAAATTTTAGGACTTTAAAAAAACCAAAATTATTTTTCTAATTTATTTTTTTTTACTTGTATTAAACAAAATTTTCTGCTTCCCTGTTTTTTTCTTTTTATACCAGGTGGGCAGTAGGGCCCACCTTAATTCTAGGAAAAACCAAAAAATACAAAAAATTGGGGAAAAAAAAAACAACACACAGTAATGGGTACTTTGGCCCGAGGGGGGGGAGCGAAAGTAAAATACAATACCTGTATTGGGCCAATAAAAATACCCCAGTTCATATTATGGGTTTGGGACCCCCCCCAAACCACAACCCAAACAGGGTCATATGTGGACCCATGGTATCAAGGTAAACCAGTAGGGTTGGTTTATGGGAGGAGGGCAAGAAACTTCCCTTTTTTTTCCAGTATTTTTTTAACCCCATCCTCCAAAGCAGGGGGGGGGCGTCCCTTATCATGTTGGGAAATACCACCAACCACCGGGGTCATTTGTGTGGACCTGGTAATCCCCAGGGTTAAACAGTAGTTTGTATGGGAGGAAAAGGGCAGAAAAAAAAATATAAAAAATCCTTTTACTTCCCAAGGTATTTTTTACCACCCTCCAGGTCAAAGCGGGTTATTTAAAATACCCAATGTGGGAAACCACCCCCCACCACAGGTCATTTTTGTGGGGGGGGGGACCTGGTATTACCAGAGGGTAAACACAAGTTGGGGTTGGTTATGAGGGGTAGGGGCAAGGGAAATAAGGGAAAAAAACTTTCTCCCCAGTAAATTGCCACCCCTCCCCAGCAGCGGTTATTCTTTCTCTTCAGGGGGGCTGTGGAGGTCGGGGAGGGGGTTGGGTTTGGAAGGGGTTTCCGGGATATCGGCGGTTGGGGGCCTAATTTATGGGGGGCCCCCCCCAGGGGGGGGGCGGGGTTCGGGGGGGGGGAAATTCGGCCCCAATAAAAAAAAAGGGGGGTGGACCCGGACCTCCGGAACTTCCCAAACAAAATTTATTATATAAGTTTTGGGTTCCCCAGTTAGTTCGATGCAAAAAAAATGGGGAGCGAGTGGGCGTTTTGGGGTCTTTTCCGGCCCAGTTTTTGGGGGCTGCTTTTGCTTTCCCAATATTTCTTCAGTCTTATACCAATAAAAATGGGGGGGGGGGAGTTTGTAAGTGCTTGGGGAACATTGGGAGCCCAGGCAAAAAAAGCGGCTGCCCCAGGGGGAAAAAAAAAAAAAAAAACAAAGTTTTTTCCGCCTTCCCAGGGGGCCAAAAAAAAAAAAAAAAAAAAAAAACCCAGGGGGATTTCAGCAAAAAATAAAATTTTTTTTCAAACCTTTGCTTTCCAAAAAATCAGAAGGTAGGGAATGGAGGGTTTTTTAAAAAAAATCCATTCATTCAATCATAAAACTGGGGTATCCTGTGGGCTGGTGAGGCCAAATTTCTTTTAATCTTGGACCAATTGTTTTCGGGGGGGAGGGGGGGGGGGGGGGGATGGTTCTGGCCCCCTGTGGTCCAACAAAGCTTTTTGGCCCCCCCCCCAAAAAAAAACCAAAGGTTACGTTTGTAAGAGGAAGGCCCCCGTTCTCTAGCCTGGTGGGGTGTGAAAAGAATTAAAAATTTTTTGAGAATTTAAAGGGATTGTTTTGTTCTGAGGTCATGTATGCAGGATCTGATGGAGGCAATCTATTTATCAAAAATTCAGCGACTCCACAATGTTCCCCCTGCAGTGATTTTGCATTTTACAATTTTTTTTGTGTTCTAAGTCAAAAAAAAAAAAAAATTTTTTTTTTTTTTTTTCAAAATATAATCCATAAGTTTTTTGGGTTTTAATTTTAAAATATTTTTTTTAAAAAATTTTATTTTTTTATTTGTTCTTTTCTTTTTTGGGGTCAAAAAAATGAAAAAAATTATTTTTTTTTTTTTGGGGCCATTTTTTTTAAACTCCTGCCTTCGGGGTTTTGCGCAAGCCCCTTTCACCCTTATAAACATGAGGGTTTAATTGATGGGGAAGGCAAAGCGCCTGCCCAGGGGAAAAGATTCTGCTCCATGGCAAACGATTTTCAGCAAAATTTTCACCTGCTTTCAAGAAGTAGAAAGTTTAACCATTCATCAAAACTGACTGTGGCTGAGGCAATTCCTTTATTCCCTGACATTGTTAGAGATGTTGCCCCTGTGGTCACCCTTTGCCCCCCAAGTTAGGTAGAGAGGCCGTTCTCTAGCCTGGAATAATAGATCAGATGTGAGGTCATGTATGCAGGATCTATGAGGGCAATACTATTTCTCAGAACAAATTCAGAGACTCACAATGTTCTGCAGTGTTTTGCATATTTAAATTTTTTTGTGTCCTAAAGTCATGTCCAATAAATATATTTTACACTGACAAGCAAAATGGTAACAATGTTTTGAACTTGTGACTTCAGGCTCATGTCTCATCCATCCACTACAGCTTTGTACATGAGGCTACTGTAATTTTATACAGTCATCTTACCTGTCTTAAAAAATGTGACTTGCAAAGTATTTAGCATCTGCTTATTCTCAGTTTGTCTTCCATAAATCAATGTGTCAAATAAATGTTTTATTATTTTGTTAGTATTTGGGATATCCACCTTTGGTTTTCAATACTGCTGAATCCTTCTGGCTCTGATCAGATTCAAGCATATCTTGACCAAAATCGATCCAGGTCTCTTCTACACATTCCCCAATGTTGGTGCAGACTGGACTTGGATACAATACAGCTTTTTCTTCAACTCTACCCACAAGTGTTCAAAAGATCAAAACATGTTACCTTTGCTTGTCAGTGTCTGTTCTACCTAAATAGCTTGATCTATGTATGCATAGAGTGATAAACAGTCTGATGTTACCATTTTACCTACAGTAAAGGTATACTTAAACATGCGCCATGTATGAGGGAGTCAGATGTCGAGGTTTGAAATTTAGGGTCGGAGTTTCGGCTTGCGCTAAGGGTTTGATTTTGAATT
>JAODAL010018040.1:0-75912 GCA_025379985.1 Phyllomedusa bahiana | reverse complement strand
CCCAACTTGGGCTAACCTTTTACGAGTCGTAGACAAAAAATAAATCATGTCATTTAAAAAATGTTTAAAAAAAAAGAAAACCTTGTTATATACATATTTCATGACTGAAATACACAAAAAGGGGACTAACCAATAATATTATTAATAGATTAAATAATATAAATAACAAGAAAAGAACAATCATCATACTTGAAGAGGTATACAAAAATGGAAAAACAAATGTTACAAGTCACGGTGAAATTCATCTAGTACATGTGATAAAATATAGAAAAAAATAAAAAGGGAAATAGGATCTTAAGAAAAATCTTTAAGAAAAAATTTTAGTCGCTCTCCCTTTTAAAACCGCCCAGATATAAATTTGCCTTTTTTTGTGGTGAATTGGTTCCCACCTCGCCGTGGCCGAGGCATCTTTTTCCAGAACCTGAAAACAGAGTTGGCAAATTTTTGGAAATTGGCCTGTGGAAAATGAGTAAGGGGGGACCCAATCCTTATTGCTGGGAAAGGAAGACTTATGAGATGATAGCGACCCTTTGAGCCCGAGGGGTTTCACCCACACCCAAAGGCCGAAAGGGAAATTTTTGATCAATAGACCACAAATGAGGATCGCTGTGAATGCCCCTTTTATTTTAAAAGGAAACCACTTAATGGGTGCTAAACCCATTTCTCCCTTAATGTTAGTAAATGGAGAAGGGAAGACCAAAACTGGGGTGGGAAGTGGGGTCTAAAGATTTAAATTTTCTTGATGTCCCAAATTCCGCACTACCAACAGTTTCTTTACTTCTTTGCTCTTTATAAAAGATCCGTACAGGGTATAAAAATCAGGGGTATCGTATTAGCCTAAGGAGTAGGGTTTCCCAAAGTTTTCGGGCACATTTGGGGTACTTAGCATAATGAAAAAGTAGGGATAAAAAAAATACTCCACTAGGGGAAAAAGGGTTTATACAGCAAAATGGCTTGAATCCGTTAAAACCAAAAAATTTTTTTGGCTTTTCAAATAAAACACATTTCGATCCAAACAAGGGATTTCCCCCCCAAAACTGAAGTTTTGCCAATGAACACCTATGATTCTGTGATGATTGGAGAAGGGCTGTTCAATGAGACAAAAATTAGCTCTTTGGGATTAACCAACTCCTCTTTTGGAGGAAGTGAAATGCTGCATATGACCGAAAGAAAACTGTCCCCACGGGTCAAGCATGGAGGTGAAAACATTATTTTTGGGGGGGTTGTTTCTCTGCTTTGGTACAGGACAAACTTCCCCTCCCATCAAGGGGAAAAATGGATGGGGGCCCATTTTATCATAAAACCCCGAGTGAAAACCCTTTGCTTTCCTTCTGCCAGGACAAAAAAAAAAAAGGTGGGGGCCCTGGGTCTTCCATTTAAGAAAATGACCCAAAACATAAAAAACCAAGGCAACATAGGGGGGTTTCAAAAACAAAGCCCTTTAAAGGGTCAGGGAGGGGCCCACCCATCTCCAGCCCTTTAAATCCCATAGAAAACTTATGTGGGGAAAGTTAAAACCCCCAGAGCCAATGACCTTAAAAATCTTAAAGATTTAGAGATGATCGCAAAGGGGAAATAAACAAAAATTTCCTCCTGACATTTGGCAAACCTCATCATCAACTACAAAAAAGTTTGACTGCTGTGCTTGCCAAAAAGGGTTTTTGCCACCAAGTATTAATTCTTTTTTGCCAGAGGGATAAAATTTTTATTCTCACGGGCAAAATGAAAATAATTTATATTTTTTAAACAATGTGTTTTTCTGGTTTTTTATTTTGGATATTTTTACCTCTCAATTTTAAAAAATTAACCAACCCTTAAAATTTTAATTTTTCATGTCTTTGCAGGGGGCAAATTACACATTCAGAAACGGATCAAATAATTATTTCCTTCACTGTTTTTTTCCCAAACACTCGAAACTTTTTTCCGTATACCCTCATTTTTAAAGGTTTTTATGAAATATGTAAAACATGTTTTTTAAAAAGCCTATACTTTGAACCTTTTTCCCTTTAAAGTCTACCTAACCCCGGGTTCACAGGGCTTTTTCCCAACCCGAAAATTGCGACCGGTTTGGGCGCCCCGAAATTCCCCCTTTGAATGGGGGCGGGGGCGGGGCCCCGCCGGGCCCCAAAAGTTTACATTTTCCACGGCACGTATTGCGCCGGGAAAATGTGCAGCCCCAATTTTTTTTCTCCCCCCCCGCGGATTCGCCAGCTGTTAAAAAAGCAAACAAAAACCACTGTTCTTATAAAGCCCTGTGGATTACCGTAATGATTTTGGGCAGTTTGGGCCCGCCTTTACTGCACGCAAATCCGCTGCAGTCCCGGCCCCAAAACCGCGCCCGAAAAAAGCCGTGTGAAGGGCCCCTAACTATATTGCTTTTTTCTTCTTCTTGATTTCTTCTCTTGTTCTTTCCTCCCTTTTAAAGCTCCTTTTTTTTTTTTTTTTCGGGCCTTTTTTAAAAGGGAAAATTTTTCACATTTCCCCTTAAAATTGACACCCCCCCTATCAAACTCTTTTTTTTTAATAAAAAAGTTTTTCCTCTATTTTTTTTTGTTTTCCTTCTTCCTTATACCTCTGAACACTATATAACATAAAGACTGCCAATATGGAGCTCTATTGATAACAGATGCCAGCACTTTTGTTTTGTCTCCCGGGTTGCACAGATGCTTTAAAAGGCTCCCGGGCACCTGCCCCACTAGACTTTTTTCCTTGCAAAAAACCAAACTTACCCCTTCCATTGATAATATACCCTTACAGATTCCTTTCATCATACTTCCCTTTTTTTCCTACGTTCTCCAAAAAAGGGTTTTTACTAGGGGGTAAGCCCCCTTATCCCCGTTTTTCCTTCTTTTCCTCCCTTACTTTATTACTTTTAAACCTTTCCCCTTTATCCTTTGTACCTCGCCCCTTTTTTTTTCCCTACCACATTGAACATATCTGCTCCTTGCCTTTCCTTTCTTGGGTACCATTTTATCCTTTCGGACTTCTAGTCTCGCCCCATCATGGTAAGCTGTCGCTGGGGGGTGGCGCGGGGGGCCCTCCCCCCCGCGGCCGCCCCCCCCCCCCCCCCGCCCCAGGGGGGCCCGGGACGCGTTTCCGGGCGGCCCCCCGACCATCCCCCCTGCCCATGCTCCTGTGCTTTCCGCTTCCCTGTCCCGGCCCCCGCCGCTTCCCCCGCTGCTTTTTAGGGGGCCGCCCCGACGGCTGGCTGGGTTTAAAGGGGCCCGCGCCCGCTAAATTTTCAATTGCCGGGCCCTTGGTCCTATATATTTTACAAAACCCCCCCCCCACTCTCTGGGGGGGGGGGGGGGGGGGGCCAAATTTTTAAAGGGGCTTCATGTCTTTTGAGAGTATTTTGGGGTCCGTAATTGGGTTACCCCTTTTACCCAGTCCGTTCCCCAAAAGGTTTTCCCGACCTTGCCGTTTGCCCGCCTGCCCTGACCGTCGGGCCCGTCCCCTGACCACAAACCCCTGCCCCCCTTACCCCGACCCTTCTGCTCCCCAAAATACAAACCCCCGGGTTAAAGATTCTGTACCACGCCTTATCCCGGCCCCCCCATTGCAACAAGTCACATCGGGGGAGCGAAACCCGGGAAACCTCAAAGCCGCAGCAAGTCCCCTCCGCTTTGCGGGGCTCTGGTGAATGCCGGGGCTACTTAAACTCCGCCCCTGGCGTGGCTTACACCATCGCTTGCGGGTCCCGAATCCACCAAAAACCCCTTTTCAGTACAAACTGGCCAGGATTTTCCCCCAGGGGAAACCCCTTTCCTGACTCCGGGACATCACGACGGCCGTCGCCCCAAAAGAAACCCCATAATTTTGGGCATTTTACATCCCCTGATTTCAGAAAAACCTTTTCCCGGGCCCCTTTACCTCCGTTTTTCGGCCCCCTGCCCGGCCAAATTTAGCACCCCGTTGCTCCTGCACCGGGGCCATCTCTGCATCTGCCGCTTTCCCTCACGTTATAAGGAGACCCCAAGAAATGTCGGGGCTTCATCAGTCCCCAAAGCTCCCTCCACATGGAGAAGTTGGGGGCAAACCAAATTCCCCCTACCGAGCGGGCTAAGGTGGCCTTCATAAAACGGGGGGGGGGGCCCTTTGGGCCCGGGGCCAAATTCCCCTAGGGGCCGAGGAGAAACCGTTGATGGGAAAACTGCCAAAAACCTTTCCCCCAGGGGGTTTTGCACCATCTTTTGAGGAACTGGCCCCCACCTCCTTTCCCCTTGGCCCCCAGCTTTTGTTCCGTTTCCGTCCGGGCGGCGTAAATGTGGGTCAGTCTCCGTGCAGTTTTACAAACCCCAGCCTCAAAGGTTTTGGGCTGGAAAATGAGGCCCTTGGGGGCAACCTGCGGGAAGGCCTCTCTTGGGCGTATAAAAAGGGAAAAACTCGCTGGTCGGGGGACCTGCCCTCTGCTCTGGGGCAACGATTTGGTTTGGCCTCCAGAAACGACATTCGGTTTGCCGAGAGACAGCAAGAGCTACACCTCCAACGGAGGTCCCCCAACCCCCCCACTACCTTGGGCCCGGACCCCGGTTCCCCAAAGACCTCCTCTTCCCGCCCAAAGGTTTTCCCGACAAGAACCCATGCAAGGGCGAGAGAATCCACCTGAAACCCCGGAGGAACGCTTGCAGCTCGTCAAAAGGGGACTTTGCTTTTTAAATGTTGGGGGGTTTCCGGCCACTTTATTGGGGAAATGCCTTTCCCCCCCAGGGCACTCTCCCCACCTAGGGGTTCGCCCGAGAGGGATCCTTAAAAGGGGTCCGTGCAGGGCCCCCTCCCGTCTGACCATTCCCGTACTCTGTGGAGTTTTTGCCGGACAGCACCTTTCAAGCCACCCCCCTTCCTCATTCCCGGGGGGGCAGGGAAAATTTTGTCGCCACCGCTGGTGTCCAATTTTTCGTCTCCCGGGGGGACCCCCAACCTGCAAAAACCAAAGTTTCCCCCTCCGTTTTTTGGGGAATGCCTAAAGGACGCTAAATTTGGTTCTACACTGGGGCCCCCCACTTTAAAAGATTGGGGCCTACAAAAAGAAACCCCCTGGGAATTTTTTCTTTTTCCTCGGGCCCCTCTAAATCCTCCTGGGGCCCCCCTTGGTTTTCCCAAAACCCCTGCCCGAATTGGACTGGAGCACGGGGGAGATTATCCGTTGGGGTCCCCCTGGCCACTTTGCGATGTCCCTTTTTTACTCCATCTGGCTTCCCCGACCCCCCTGTAAATCTAACCCAAACCCTGCTGGTCTGCCCCCATCTTTCCCAGGATCTAGCCGACGTCTTTTCCCCAAAGGCAAAGGGCCCAAAAATCTTCCCCCGCACCCCCCGGGCCCTTCGACCCGTCCTATTTACCTGCAACCTGTACTACTCCCCCCCCCCCCCCCCCGACCAGAGTCTACCCCTTTCCCACCCGAGAAATAAGGGTATAAATCAAGTATAACCAGGGGAATCCCCGTAAAAAGGGTTCATAAAGCAAGTCTTCCCCGCCGGGGGGGTCCGGGTTTCCTTTTTCGTTGAAAAGAAAAAATGGAACTCTCCGGCCCTTAATTGGGGTTATCGGGGGCTTAATAAAAACACTTTAAAAAAAATTTATACCCCCCGCCTCTGATCTCGAGCTTTTTGATCGCCTGCGTGGGGCAAACAATTTTTTTTCCCAATTTGGGTTTAAAGGGGGAACATAAAAACTTAATTCGAACCGTGAAGGGCCCCCGTTTGGGAAAACGGCCTTTTAACCCCCCAAGATGGCCATTTTGAATATCTCATCAGCCATTTTTTCCCCTGCAAAAAAACCCCGGCGGGTTCCAAATTTTGGGGCAAAGAGAATTTTCCCGGGTCTCCTCAAAGACGTGTCTCGTCTACCAAAATAAATCTTAATCTCCTCCTGATCTGAAAATCACCGCCTTTCCCCCGTCTGGCCAGGTCTCCCAAAAAGTCCCCCCCCGGGCCACCAGTTATATGCCCCAAAAGGAGAAAAAGTTTGTTTTGAACGCACCCGTTGCCCTTTTTTTGGGGACATCGTCTCGGGCAGGTTTTTCAGATGGGTCCCCAAGTTTCTGCAGTCCCTTCATTTGGGCCCGACCAGGGGCCTTCGCTTTTATCTAATGCTTTCTGGGGGTTCCCCAAAATTTTTTTAGACAATTCATCTCCATTTCTCCACGCTCGTTCCCCCCCTGGTGGGCCCCTTAAAGAAAAAAATGGGCCCAAACCCTAAATCCCGGGCCCCCAGAAAACCCAAGAAGCATTTGATCACCTCAAATCAGCGTTCGCTTCTGCTCCAGTTCTGTCTCGCCCAGACCCGCAGCGTCCCTTTATCCTAGATGTGGACTCCTCCTCTGTAGGTGCAGGTGCTGTTCTCCTTCAGAAGTCCTCCTCTGGGAAACTGCATACTTGCGGCTTCTTCTCAAAAACCTTCACCCCAGCCGAAAAGAATTATACTATCGGTGATCGCGAATTGCTGGCTATTAAGTTAGTCCTAGAAGAATGGCGGCACTTGCTGGAGGAGGCTCGCCATCCCATCGATATCTTCACCGATCACAAAAATCTTCTTTATCTGCAGTCTGCTCAACGACTGAATCCTCGGCAAGCCAGATGGTCACTCCCTTTTTGCCCGTTTTGATTTTCTGCTTCACTATCGGCCAGCTGGGAAGAAACGTCAGGGTAGACGCCCTCTCTAGATCCTCGGACACAGTGGGTTTGGAGCCACCTTTGCACCACATAATTCCTCCAGAACAACTCTTCACTGCGGCCCCCGTGGTCCTTCAACATCTACCCCCTGGGAAGACCTACGTACGCCCTGCCATGCGGCCTCGTATCCTGAAGTGGGGACATGCCTCACGAACAGCTGGTCATCCTGGAGTCAATAAATCCCTGCAACTAATCGCTCGTTATTATTGGTGGCCCACCCTCGCTCAAGATGTTAGAGACTTTGTCCTGGCCTGTACCTCCTGTGCCCGTAATAAAGTCCCTCGTCTCAGACCCGTGGGTCTGCTTCAGCCTCTCCCAGTGCCAGAAAGACCTTGGTCCCATATAGCCATGGACTTTGTACTGACCTCCCGGCCTCCTCTGGAAACACGGTCATCTGGGTGGTGACTGATAGATTTTCAAGGATGGCTCACTTTGTTCCTCTGCCCGGGTTACCCTCTGCCCCCCAGCTGGCCCAGCACTTCTTCCACCACATTTTTCGGCTACATGGGCTCCCATTGCATATCGTCTCGGATAGGGCGGTCCAGTTTGTGTCGAAATTCTGGCAGTCTCTGTGTGCTCAGTTGCAGGTTCAGCTAGACTTCTCGTCTGCATACCACCCTCAAACCAATGGGCAGGTAGAGAGGGTCAACCAAGTTTTAGGTACCTATCTATGTCATTTTGTATCCGCCCGTCAGGATAACTGGTCTGACCTCCTCACCTGGGCAGAATTTTCGTATAATTCCCTAGACTTGGAGTCCGCCGGAGCCTCTCCTTTTTTTGTTGTGTTTGGGCTACATCCCCGCCCGCCTCTCCCTCTGGCTACCTCGTGTCACGTCCCTGCCATCAAGGCACTTTGGCAGGCCACATGACAGGCCCTTCTACGGGCCAACGCTCATACCAAGATCCAGGCTGACAGGTACCATAGACCTCCGCCTCTATTTAAGCTCGGTGATAGAGTTTGGTTGTCCGCTAAATATATTCGTTTTAAGGTGCCCAGTTATAAGTTAGGCCCTAGGTATTTGGGCCCTTTTGTTGTTCTTCGGCAACTGAAACTGGTATCCTACAAGCTCCGCTTGCCTCCTACCCTGCATATCCCGAACGCCTTCCATGTCCCTCTCCTCAAGCCTGTGGTGCTGAATCTCTTCTCCCGTGGTCCTGTTTCGCCTTCTCCTGTGGCCAACTCTGATAACATCTTTGAGGTCAAGGAGGTGTTGGCAGAAAAAACAGTGAGGGGGAAGCAGTTCTTTCTTAGTGACTGGAAGGGGTTCGGGCCGGAGGAGCATTTGTGGGAACCTGAGGCCAACCTGTCGCCTGACCTTCTCTCCAAATTCCGTAAGAAGAGGGGGAGACCTAAAGGGGGGGGGGGTACTGTTATGGGGGCTGGCGCGGGTGCCGTCGCCCCCCGCGGCTGCCCCCCCTGCCCACGGGGGGTCCGGCGCGGGTGCCGCAGCCGCCCGCGACCATCCACCTGCTTCCCATGCTCCTGCGCCAGGTTACTTACCAGTCCACGCTCCTGTGCTTCCTGCTTCTGCCTGTCCCGGCCGCCCCACTGCTTAGGGCGTGCGCGCGACGGCTGGTCTGGATTTAAAGGGCCAGCGCACCACTAATTTGCTAATTGCCGGCCGCTGGTCCTATATATTGTACACGCTCCCTGCACTCTCCGCCAGTTTGTTGGTGTGCGTTCAGTGTCTTTAGAGAGTGTTGGAGTCCATATTGATTACCCATGTACCAGTCCGTTCCGCTACGTTTCCTGACCTTGCCTGTTTGCCGCCTGCCCTGACCGTCTGCCTGTCTCTGACCACGAACCTCTGCCGCCTGCCCTGACCTTCTGCCTGTCCCTGACTACGCCTCCGGATTACAATTCTGTACCACGCATTACCCCGGCCACCATCGCAAGCAAGTCACGTTAGGGGTAGCGACCTGGTAGCCTCACGCCGCAGCAAGTCCATCCCGCTTTACGGCGGGCTTTGGTGAATACTGGGGGCTACTTAGACTCCGCTCCCTGGCGTGGCTTAACTATCATTGCTTGCGGTGGTCCATCGAATCCACCAAATCCGTTACATAAGCATTTACCTTTATTCTTTTACCTTGATACTTTCTTTCCAACCCATTTCTGTTACACTTTTTTTATATCTCCTCTTTGACTTCCCAGATACATTTCTCTGTCTTTTAACATTTTTCCCCCATTTTGGCCCTCTGCTTTTCCCCCATGACTTTCATTCCACCATACTTTTCTGCTCTCATTTTTCCATTATACTTCTATCCTCTCTACCTCTCATCCTCTTTTCTTTCTCCTTTATTTTCCCATCTTCTTCATTCCTCCTGCTTTGCTCTCTCTCTCCCCTCTTCTCTCCTCTTTTTTACCTGGAATCTTCTCTCCATGCATATTGTTTGCCATTTATCTCCTCTCCTTTTGTATCATGTTCACTCTTTTTCCTAGATATCTCAGTTTTTTTGTTTCTTCCACAGTGATCTATTGAAAAGGGTTGCTAAGCCAACCAAAATGTCTGCATAGTATATCACATTGTCCCAGACTATATATATTTTGTATGGAATTAATTTACTGTATCTTGACTTTCTTGACAATTTCTCTGTAGGATAGAATTACATTTCTAAGAGTCGTAAGTGCCTGTCTTATTTTGCTATTTGTCTTTTTCTTGTCATTATGATAGAATTGTGCTCTGTCCTGTAGAACAAAACTGGACAGACTGCATTACAACACCCTCTAGGGAAGAATTTGGACAAACACTGGTTACATAGAATCAGAGGGTTTGAAAGTAATTTCCAAAAGTTGAGAAACTGTTACAAATGTCAGGAATTCTCCTCCCATTTCATGCTCACCTGCTAATTAGGTCAGCAGGAGTTTCTGTGTTATGTCTGTCTTGTTGTCTGTGTGTTTTCTGGAGTGGTTGCATGGCAACTGCTAAGAATCTTTGCTTGTCAACTGACCTGGCCTGCACACTTAAGCTTGTTAGAAAGCCCAGCTGAAAGTGGCAGTCTGTGCAAAGTATCTCCAAATACAAACCCTCAAGTTATAAACCCTTAAAAATATAGAGAAATTCCAAGTCTTGGTTAACAATAAAATCAAAAAGAATGCATCCACATAGAGTATAAAGGTAGAGTATAAAGTATAAAGGTAGAGTATAAAACAAAAAAGAACTCTGAAAAATCCATTCCATATGTGGGTATAAAGATTCTCCACACATTTTGCTGCAAACTTGCAGCTTTATCAGGGAATCAGGTTTGGAGAGGTACCTCTGGGGTATTTTGAGACCCACATATGAAATGGGGTGTCCACTAGTGGGGAGGTGAGGTGTGATATTTTGAGATGGTATCCACTCTAGGTAATCAAATTACTTTAAGACTATTATGTTTCTGTTAGCAAACTGGGCATACTTTTTGGACTGAATTATATGATTTAGTAACATGTTGATAGCTTGTAACTTATGCTGATTAATATGAAAATTTTCGTTTTTTAAATGCATGTGTCATCTTTGCACTGGTTGGTGGACTTTGTTAACCCTTTAACACAAACAAAAAAAATAATTGTACTCTTCATTTTTTTCCTCCTTGCCTTCCAAAAGCCATATAATTTTTATTTTTCCACCTACATAGACATATGAGGGCTTTTTTTTGCGGGACAGGATGTACTTTCCAGGTGTGTTATTCATATTACTATAGAATATACTGGGGAATGGCAAAAGAATTCTAAGTGGGGCAAAATGTGAAAATTTTTTTACTTGCGCCATGTTTGAGGGAGTTTTGTTTTTGCGGCGTTCAATCTTCAGTAAAAGTGATGTGTTATCTGTATTCTACAGGTTGATACGCATCCGGCAATACCAAACATGTTGGGTTTTTCGTTATGTTTTGGTGGCGTAAACAAATTCCCAATTTTAATACTTTTTAACTTTTTTGTACTAACACCTACAGACGTCAGTGAGGCGGCATTTTTTTGGCGGGCTGAAGTGTACTTTTTATTGCTAGCAGTTTGGAATACATGTGACTTTTTTGATCACTTTTATTCCAATTTTTATAGGGCATGAAATGACCAAAAAAACTCAATTTTGCCGGTCGGAATTTTTTTCTTCTACGATGTTCATCGTACGGGATAAATTATGTTATATTTTTATAGATCGGACTTTTTCAGACGTGGCGATACCAAATATATGTAACTTTTTTTATTTTATTGTTTTTATTTGTAAAATGGTAAAAGGGAGTGATTTGAACTTTTAATACTTTTTTTTTTTACACTTTAAAACTTTATTATTTTTTTTTTTTTTACTTTAACATTGAGTCCCCCTATGGCGCTGTACCAAGAGGGCGTTTTCCCCACTTCCTGTTTCGGGCCGGAAGTGGGGCAAACGAGAACATGACAGCGATGGGAGCCTTCATAAGACTCCTAGCTGCCATGTTAGCCCATCGGGACTCAGTGATCTTATCGCTGATGTCCCGATCGGACTGAAGAACGCTCATTCATTTAGAGGCCGCGGCGTCTAAAGGGTTAAACAGCGCAGGCGGGCGCCGCTGCCCCCTTCGCTGCAAGCCCCATTTTTACTGACCAACTCTATAGCGTATACTACTAATCAAGTCTCCATGTGAGCCACCTCCACAGCTCTAAAACACAGCAACAATCTTCATAAATGGCAGACTTCTTATTTTCTCACAAATTCTTTTATTCCAAACATATCAAATCCAACATTAAAGGACATATTATAAAAACGTAGGTATATAATAGAAGCAAAGTAGTATACTTATAGTTCGTAGATTCCAGCATATGAGCTTCTTAATGCACAAATCTCCCCGGTGGGATAGCTCAGAGACGCCAGACTAGAGCGGGCTGCATACTCAGAGCGACGTTTCGAAGGACACGCCTCCTTTGTCAAGCATGCGTAGTGTATGCTCCTATTGTTTAAATACCCAAAACGTAAGTATTAAAAACAACATAAAAACAAACAGTTACCGAAGATTACAAAAATATTTTAAGGCTATATATTTCATTTAGGCCCTTTGGAATCAGCGATTGCATTCTGCTGATCCAGAAGGCTTCCCGTTGTAACAGGCGAATTTTAACCCCTTCTGTCTCCTTACTTTCCACATGCTCCAACACACACCAACGGAGTTCACTTACTCCATGGTTAGCTTCACAGAAGTGTCGGGCAAGAGTGGATTCACCAAACTGTTTAATACTATCACTATCACTTTCTTTTTTAAGGGTTTTATTTTTTTTTTTCATTAACAAGTAAAACTTTATTTGAAGGATCAAGAAAAGGTACAAAAGCCTATAGGTTACATAATATGGCTAACCGCCACTACCATTATAATTATCAACAAATGATAACATAGTGATACATATGTGCAATTACATGACTTTCATCAACCAACCCATGAGGATATATGGGAAAGTACCCAAGGTTTCACCCAGAATGAAACTAACCTCTCCACTGCCAACAAGCAGGGAACACATACAAAAAGCATAAAGCATCAACAAAACACTTTTGTTATTTCAGTTGTTCAGGTGAGCTAATAAAGAGGCCAGATGATCTAACAGGTAAGTATGTTCCACAATCCTTGCGCAGGTTACCCGAAAACAGGAGTTAGCAAAAAAGACAACGCCCAGGACGACCACATCTCAGGGACTCAGGGGACCCTCATATTCCAAAGCCCTTAACGAACCCACCGTGCCAGGGGAGCTCAACCACCTTCCCCATATCTTATCAAATCTGCCTTCTTTATTCCTACGCTTAAGCAACCATTTCTGATGTGGCAGCATGCTATTAATCAGTCCCATCCACTCAGCCACCGAAGGGGGTCTCGCAGCTAGCCATGTTCGCGCAATGGCCTTCCTTGCGTAATAGAGAACTTCAGTTGCGAAAGCATATGTTGACCGCGGACCTAAGCTATCAGGCTCAGGACCGAACAGACAAACCGTGGGGGTAAGTGGGATCGGGCACCCCATCTTATCATTTAGAAACTGGATGACCTGGGACCAAAAGCCCAACACCTTTGGGCAAGACCATATTAAATGTAGGAAGGTACCTGAAGTTAGATGACACTTAGGACATTCGTCTGTATACCCTTGCCTAAACTTACTAAGCCTAGAAGTGGTATAGTAGGACCTGTGTAAAATAAAAAGCTGAGTCATTCTATCGTTCAGGTTGGAAGAAACCCGTTTAGGGGAGGAAACACATATCTCCCAGTGTTCATCCATCAAAGGGCCCAGGTCCGCCTCCCATCTCCCCCTAAGGCCCTCCAAACGACCCTCCCTATTATGCGAAGAGAGAAGTGCGTAGAAGTGAGAAATTACATGAGCAGTCAGAGGGGAGAGAAGCAACCGCGGGAATGGAAATTTGTTAAACACCGCCCCGGTATGGCCTAACAGTGAAGTGACCGCATGCTTAATCCTAAGATAAGTAAACAGTTGGGACGAAGGGAGGCCAAACTCATCCTGTAATTCTGGAAAAGGTCAAAACCCTGAACCAGAATTCACGTGGGAAATATACCACACCCCCTGCGCACCCCAGCTCACCTCCGAGGACATGCCAAGCAAGTCCGGAAAGAGTCGGCAGTGCCAGATTGGTGAGAATAAATCAATACCCTCTAAGTAGTATAATGAGCGTACCTTCTGCCAAACCAAAAGGGCCTGCCTCAGGATAGGGAAATCATGCAACCTGCCCCTTGCAACAGCAGTGCCACAGAAGAGGAGCTGCAGGGGATGTAAATACCCTCTATTAAAAGGGGAAACAATCAAGGCTTGGACTCTATTCCGCTCCACATTTCCCCACCTAGCCAGGTGCGCCATCTGACCTGCCAGATAATATAAATTGATATCCGGAACGGCAGCCCCCCCTTCGCCCCAGGGGGCAGTTAAACTGTTTGCTGCTACCCGATGTCTGCGGCTCTGCCATATAAATGAGAGTACCAGGCTTCGGAGGCGATTAAGTACATTAATGGGGAGGTACACCGGGGCTTGCTGGATAACATAGAGTATTTTAGGTAGGAGCGTCATCTTAACTAAGCTAATACGCGCCGCTGTAGAAAGGTGAAGTTTGTTCCAGTTATTAATTTTGTTTTGCAAGAATGCACAGAGGGGGGAAACGTTCAGGGCTTCAAACTCCTGGACCGATCTAGATATCTGTATGCCCAAATAGGTAATGGAAGAGGCCCAGACCAACGGGGAGGCTATCGCCTCTGCCGTAGGGACGGATGAGTCAATTGGCAAAATTTTAGATTTCTCCCAGTTGATCAGTATACCAGAGAACAACCAGAATTGCTTAATAATACCTAAGGTAGAACTCAAAGAGCCCTGTGGGTCCGCAAGGTACAACAAAGTATCATCGGCGTATAGGCTCACTTTCTCACAAATAGAAGAGGCCGATAGGCCTCTAATGCCTGCATCAGCTCTAACTTTGACCGCCAAGGGCTCAACCGCTAGGGCGAAGAGTAGGGGGGAAATAGGGCATCCCTGCCTTGTCCCGCGATGTAAAGTAAAAGGTTCCGAAACCCACCCATTTACCGCTACTCTGGAGATAGGGTCCATATACAGCAACCGAATCCAATTTATAAAGGAGGGGCCAAAACCAAATGCTTCCAAAGTGAGGAAAAGGTAGGACCATTCGATTGAGTCGAAGGCCTTAGCCGCGTCTAAAGAGACTACAATTCTAGAGCCCACCTCGTCATGGTGGGCCTGTAAATTTGTAAACAACCGTCTTAAATTTTTAAGGGCTTTATTTTTAAACAAGCGGATGCTAGATCTGTGTTCATTTAAACGGACCTTAATAGGTCTTCTCGTTTGACCAATATAGACCATGCCCAAGGGCATTTAATTAAGTAAATCACCTGGGCGGTATTGCATGTAAAATAATCCCTGATATTAATGTCAGAACCATTCAATGGGTGCTTGATACTAGCTCCTCTAATAATAGAGGAACAGTTCAAGCAGCCAAGACATGGAAAAGTGCCCTTCTTTTCTGTTTTTAACCGTTTCTGTCTAGTGTTACATGATTTAATATCGGAGGATACTAACACATCACCCAATGAACGTCCTTTTCTGAAAATGAACCTTGGGAATTCCTTAAACAGTGATCCATACACCGGATCACTACCTACAATTTGCCAATGTTTTGAAATCACTCTCCTTACCATATCGGAATGCCTATCATACGTGGACACGAACAAAATTTTATCCTGTGTAGACTTAATTTTGGGGCATAATAGTTCTAAATTGATAAGGGTGGCGCGACTGTAATTTTAGACAAAGATCACTATATACGGGAAATTATGCAACAACTTAATAACCCCCAGGTTTATAAAAAACTAGATTGTGATCCTTCAGTTGAAGTTAAAAATATATTGATGAAATACTTAATGAAGCTGTATTAAATGGAGTAATTTCCGAAAATGTTAAAAAAATTCCTATTAATGACCATCCCCGGGTACTCATTTTTTATATAGTCCCTTAAATTCACAAATCTTTGACCGAACCACCTGGCCGACCGATAGTGTCGGGGGTGAATTCGGTATTTGAACCGATAGCCAGGTATGTGGATGAATTTCTACAACCTTTGGTTAAAAGAGAAGTACAATGTTTACAGGATACTAAACAATTCTTGACTATTATTGCGGACCTTGAAGTTGGTCCAGATGATTGGTTGTGTACACTGGATATACAATCACTGTACACTAATATTCCATATGAGGAAGGGAGGGAAGTGATTAGGGATGCCTTGAATGATAATCCAACTCTAAGTAATCCCTTCATTAATTTTCTCATGTCACTATTGAATGTCATATTGACCAAAATTTTTTTCAGATTTGGCAGTGAGTTTTTTCTGCAGCTGCAGGGGACCTCGATGGGGTCACCTGTGGATCCAGGGTATGTCAATGTATTTGTGGCCATGTTGGAAAAGATGCATATTTTGCTACCCAAGTATCAGGCTAATATCATTTTATGGCGTCGCTATGACATTTTTCTGGTCTGGCGTGGGTCAGAAAAAGAGCTAGATGAATTTGTACACTATATTAATGGTTTACACCATCTCATCAAATTCACTATACAAAAAGAACAAGAAAGGATAGAATATTTGGATGTTCTGGTAACAAAAAAAGAGAATAGGCTAGAGTCTACTTTATTTTCAAAAAAGATTGATCGTAATAACCTACTCCATCGTCAAAGTTTTCATAACCCGCCAGTGTTCAAAGAAATATTAAAAGGTGAGCTCATTAGAGCAAGACGGATCTGTTCCGATGAAGATAAATGGGCCAGTTGCAAACAACGGATTTCAGATAAATTTGTCAGTAGAGGTTATAATCAAGAAGAGGTTAAACGGGTAGCAGATGAGGTTTCTAATTTGAAAAGAGAAGAACTATTACGCCCCAAAATTAAGTCTACACAGGATAAAATTTTGTCCGTGTCCATGTATGATAGGCATTCCGATATGGTAAGGAGAGTGATTTCAAAACATTGGCAAATTATAGGTTGTGATCCGGTGTATGGATCACTGTTTAAGGAATTCCCAAGGTTCATTTTCAGAAAAGGACGTTCATTGGGTGATGCGTTAGTATCCTCCGATATTAAATCATGTAACACTAGACAGAAACGGTTAAAAATCAGAAAAGAAGGCACTTTTCCATGTCTTGGCTGCTTGAACTGTTCCTCTATTATTAGAGGAGCTAGTATCAGCACCCATTGAATAGGTTCTGACATTAATATCAGGGATAATTTTACATGCAATACCGCCCAGGTGATTTATTTAATTAAATGCCCTTGTGGCATGGTCTATATTGGTCAAACGAAAAGACCTATTAAGGTCCGTTTAAATGAACACAGATCTAGCATCCGCTTGTTTAAAAATAAAACCCTTAAAAAAGAAAGTGATAGTGATAGTATTAAACAGTTTGCTGAATCCACTCTTGCCCGACACTTCTGTGAAGCTAACCATGGAGTCAGTGAACTCCGTTGGTGTGTGTTGGAGCATGTGGAAAGTAAGGAGACAGAAGGGGTTAAAATTCACCTGTTACAACGGGAAGCCTTCTGGATCAGCAGAATGCAATCGCTGATTCCAAAGGGCCTAAATGAAATATATAGCCTTAAAGTATTTTTGTAATCTTCAGTAACTATTTGTTTTTATGTTGTTTTTAATACTTACGTTTTGGGTATTTAAACAATAGGAGCATACACTACGCATGCTTGACAAAGGAGGCGTGTCCTTCGAAACGTCGCTCCTGTGATATGCAGCCCCCCTCTAGTCTGGCGTCTCTGAGCTATCCCACCGGGGAGATTTGTGCATTAAGAAGCTCATATGCTGGAATCTACGAACTATAAGTATACTACTTTGCTTCTATTATATACCTACGTTTTTAGAATTTGTCCTTTAATGTTGGATTTGATATGTTTGGAATAAAAGAATTTGTGAGAAAATAAGAAGTCTGCCATTTATGAAGATTGTCCCGGCGCTGCAAGCGCCAGGTGTTAGCTGCAATTATCCACTAACACCCGGCGGCTGTGTAACAGGGTCGCGCTGCAATCCTGTTACACATCTCCTTAACACCACCATGATGTACCCATACGTCAGGGTGGTTGAAAGGGTTAAATACCTCCACATTTATATTATTTTTATGTAATGTTTCATGAAGATAATTTTTAATGATATATCTATGGGTTGGCACTCCATTTTTGTATAGTGATACTATTGTCTTTGAGTTTCCCTATTTGTAATAGGTACTGCTATTATGATGTTTAGTTTGTGGAGCTATTTGTTTTCTAAAGGGATGTTCCCATGAATGAACATGCAGTAACAGGTTGGCTCATAACTAGCTATGAGCCAACTGTGTTACAAAATGAGAAGGGCAGCGCTCCTCATTCATATCTATGGGAGTTCCAAATGTAGCAGAGTGAGTGTGTTCGACTGTAATCGGAACTCCCATAGAAATGAATGGGAAGGCTGAAAGCGCCACCCTCCTTATTGTGTAACATGGTCACCAAATAGCTAGCTATGAGCTGACCTGCTACTGGATGCTTCTTGGTGGCAGCACCCCATAATAGTGCAATGTCAAGGTTGCTCTGAAGAAACCTTTCCTCAGTTAAATTGGTGGTGCATGTTTATTGGTATAAGCTTTCTTCATTGTTGCATTCCAAGAGCCATGATTTTAGGTCTTTTATTGAAATATCCATATGAAGGAGTTTTTTATGGCTTCATTTTTGTGGTACATTGTATTAAAAAAAATTTTTAGAGTAAGGGACAAAAATAATGTCTGCCATTGTTTTCTGGGTTTTACTGTCATGGCATTCATTCTGCGATACAAATTACATTAACCACGTTCTTTAAAGAAAAAAATATATTGTTTTTTTTGACAGTTAACTTTTTTCTTACTTTTGATGGCCGATCATGAGGGCTTGTTTTCTGCATGACGAGCTTTCATTTTCATTAGTGTAATTTTGGGGTAGATATGATGTATTGATACGGGTTTATTTAACACAACCATTCACATTGTGAGATCGATATTTTAGTTCTGTAGCATAGGTTGTTATGGTTGTGAGGATGCAAATTTTACATACCTAAGTAAATGTACAGTGCATGCAAATAAGGGGGTAGTACCAGTCATTGTACATTACTTGTATGTGAGTCAGGCACTGAATCAAAGATGACAGTCTCTGTTTTTATAAGTAAAATAAAAACAGTTATGTTTTAGGATTTATGGAAGTCTTCTGAAACTTCTGAAATTGTAGCACCCGATTTACATTTAGCAATCTCCCATGGTCACATGGGTTGTAGAAGTGAACAGCAGCGGACTTACCATAAAGGCTCCCAGAAAGTTGTGCCTCCCTTGTGCACAACAACCAAAAGTGAATGCAATAGTAGTTGTCTTACCTTTGACTATTTTGAGTCTTTACTCACTTCAGGACACATGTGACTTTTTTTGTCCTCTTTCTCTTGACCTGGGGACAACTATCAATATCACTATGTGGTTAATAGCTGCACCAATTACAATAGATGTGAGACTAAGAGGACCCAAAAAACATTCTGGTATAATAATAACTACTATTGGTAGGACACAGTTTTAACACTTGAGTCTATTATACTAACTAGCATGCAAAAGTGTGCTGTACAATGAAAACATAAAGACATATTTTACCCTTTATTTACCTATATATTTATTGTATGTATGCAAAAGGAAGCATAAAACATTTTCTTATGAAAGATAATAATGCCTACAGGCTTTGAGAAACCAACTTAGATCTTGAGAAGTTTCTCTGACTTGAAAGTGTTGTTTCAGGTTGTGAACATAAAAGTCTTGGGGCTCTACATGACCTTGACATTTCTTTAACTGGAATCCTATCATTCTAGTGTTCATCTGCTATACCTCAATATGTCTCTGACATCTATATAATTGATTCTTTATGTCACTAAAGGGGTTATGTCATCAGATTAGAGCTGCTCCCAACATCCCTGGAAAACAGCCTTAAAGGGGTTGTCTCGCTACAAAGAATAGCTTTCAAAATGTAGGGAACACTAAATGAAGACATTTTCCAAATATATTGCTTTGTTCATCTTTTTTGTTAAGGAGATACAAGTGATTTTATCACCTCCCTGGCTCTTTCTGTTCCCTCAGTGACTGGCCTGTTTACTCCTTTTCCCCTGCTGTTTGTTCTATGTGATAACAGAGAGTGACGTCATCATACAGGTCGTGGCAGCTCTGTGCTGGCCGGCAGTAAGAAGCTTGTTTTTATCTGGTCTTTCAGACAAAAGCTTGTTATTACTGCTGTTTACTTTAGATAAACCTCCCGCTAGCAGTTTCAGAGAGCTTCTAAACTAATTAGCAGACTGAAAACACAGAGTTGAATGCACAGAGTGAATGCATGGAGCTCATATGCTAATTACAGACAGTCTGACCAGGAAGTGACAGGATGCATCTATGAAACTCTGACAGGAGACAACCCCTTTAAGGAAGTCATACCTTTTCCCACAGCGCCAGCATGCACTTACTGCAGATGAACTGTAGTATTAGGCAAGAAACATACACTTTTCATAGTAAGACTTTTACTATAGAGTAATTTAGACTTTAATTAGCGATTTTCAAAAGCTTTCAAAGAGATTAAACAGCTATTTTTATTATACTTTATTTTGGAAAAAAACAGCTACTCTTTCTTAGGCTAAGGAAAAACTATTTTCAACAGCGTAATCCAGACCTTAACAAGCAATTTTCAAAATATCTCAAAGATATTTCCAAGTACATTTAATATAACTTTTACTTTTTAAAATCATTCAGAAATCCCAGCATGTAGCAATTTAAAAAAAGAGCTGTATGCCGTTCAGACACAGGCACTGGCACTGTTCCTGTTGTCAGGATTGCACACATGCAGTTTATCCCTGAGTGCTGTAATATTATTTGAAGGCACCTGTGGTTTACTATCATTATACAAAATGTACCTGACAAAATGTATTTCTCTATCAAACCCTCTTGTACCTCTAAGTGGACAGTCTGTGACTAGATAGATGCACTGCAGCATAAGCTCATAAAGAAGCCTTTCCTTATTTTCATAATAGGCACCTGTAAACAACCAAGGTTTCCTGCAGAGAGAATATAGTACAGCAGCCAGATGAGTCTTTCAAGTGGTGACAGGTCTGGCAGTGCTGCGCATATCTCAGGCGCACTGAAATGGATCTTGTACACAGGGCCGTTCCTAGGCTAAATTTCACTCAGGGCGAGGTGAAGAAATCCCCCCCCCCTCCCCCCGTAACATATGGCGCCACATCGCATCACCATAAACCAAAGCCAAAATATACAACCAGCTTTACCACAATGTGCTAGGTATAAAACTACTAGATAATAGTCATACAGTTACCAAATAACACTGCTACACCAACCAGAATCCCAAGACCACTAAGACCACATATCACCAGCACACAGTGACCGAATAATACCACCACACCATGAACACATATCACCACCATATAGTGACTGAATAATACAAACTGACCATTACTGAGTATAAATCATTATACTACAACCAATATTACCAGCATACAGTGACGATACAGTGTTGGATACCAGCTGTACTCAGGCTCTGCAGGCATATAAATGATTACAGTAAAGTTATATCTAGTGACTCACAGGAGACCTCTCTGAAGAGTTGGTCTCTTTCTCTTCTTCTCCATCTGTCCCAGACGTCATGACGACTACTCCCGACTCTTCACTGTAAAATTTTAGAAAACAAATATCTTAAGACTCCTCACTTTATCATCACTTCTCTACCAATTCCTATCTCTATACAAACTCCCCATCTATAGCACCTCATATGGTAGCCCTGTAATAAGTCCCCTGACGCCCGGCAGCAGCCCCTATAGCCAGTAGCTGCCCCCCCCCTATAGCCAGGTAGTAGCCTCCTGTAGCCAGTAGATGCCCCCTACCAATATGCCCCGGTATCATAACCCCCCCCCGGGGGTCCCCCTCCCCTGTAGCCAGTGATGCCCCTTCCATTGGTAGGGCCCTGATTAATAATGCCCCATGTAGCCAGTGATGCCCCCCTGTATAGCCAGATGATGCCCCCCGGACCCCTAGCCATAGGTAGGTAGCCCCGTAGCCAGTGATGCCCCCCTGTAGCCAGTAGATCTCCCTGTAGCCAGTGATGCCCCCCTGTAGCAGTGATGCCCCCCCTGTAGCCAGTGATGCCCCCCTGTAGCCAAACGTAGATGCCCCTGTGCCAGTTGGTGCTCCCGTAGCCAGTAGACGCCCCTGTAGCCAGATGGTAGCCTTCCCTGTAGCCAGTGATGCCCCTCTGTAGCCGATGCTTGGTGATGCCCCTCTTTTAGCCAGTGATGCCCCCCTGTAGCCAGTGATGCCCCCCTTGTAGCCAGTGATGCCCCCTGTAGTCAATGAATGTCTCCCCTGTGGTTTTAGCCAATGATGCCCCCCTGTAGCCAATGATGCCCTTGCCATTGCCCCCGTAGCCAGGGTGAAGTGACCCCCTGTAGCCAGTGATGCCCCCTGTAGCCAGGGAGATGCCCTGTGTTATGCCTCAGTGATGCCCCCCTTTTAGCCAGGAGATGCCCCCTGTAGCCAGTGATGCTCCCTTGTAGCCAGTGATGCCCCTGTAGCCAGTAATGCCCCATGTAGCCAGTGATGCCCCTCTGTAGCCAAGGATGCCCCCTTGTAGCCAGTGATGCCCCCTTGTAGCCAGTGATGCCTCCCTGTAGCCAGTGATGCCCCCCTTGTAGCCAGTGATGCTCCCCTGTAGTCAATGAAGCCCCCCCCTGTAGCCAAATGCCCTGTAGCCAGTGTGCCCCCTCTGATGTTTAGCCAGTGATGCCCCCTGTAGCCAGTGATGCCCCCTGTAGCCAGTGATGCCCCCTGTAGCCAGTATGCCCCCCTTGGGTGGTTTAAAGGCCCCAGTAGATAGACCCCCCTGTAGCCAGTAGATGGCCCCCGTAGCCATGATGCCCCCTTTAGCCAGTGATGCCCCCTGTAGCCAGTAGATGCCCCCTGTAGCCAGTAGATGCCCCCCTTGTACGTAGATGCCCCCTGTAGCCAGTATTTTAATGCCCCCTGTAGCCAGTGATGCCCCCGTACCAGTGATGCCCCCCTGTAGCCATGATGCCCCCCGTAAGTAATTATAAAATAACAAAAAAGTACTCACCTCAGTCCGCGTGTCCCGGTCCGGAGCTGCTGAGCTGTGCAAGCAGTATGACATCATCACGCTGCCCACCTCGCCTGCCCCTAGGAACGGCCCTGCTTGTACACAGTAGCTTTACTACTAACTAGGATGTAAGCCTTCATTCAGATTTCAAAGGAACATATTGCACAGAAATTTAGCAAAAGCTTATTTTTAAGAATTACCCAGGAAAAGCAGTGTGGACACCATTCTGCTAGCTACCTATGAGTCTTTGATTTTACCCAATGACAGCACCATCTATTGATATAATAATATAATACACTGTTATGCTGCTCTTATTAACTTAGCAGAATCTATGTATTCATATAAAACAAATGACAGCACCATCTAGTGGTTAAATTTGACAAACCTTATTACAATCTCCCACTATATAGAAGAAGAGGTACATATTAAAAGCGTCTCATCAGTGCTCTTCATCACTGTAGCTCAGCTCCTGGCTTGCTATGAACCGATCACCTTAAAGAATGGGGAGGCCTGTGATTGTGCCCTAGCAAGCTCACTTGGTTATGTTCAGAACTTCCATAGAAAGTAATGGCGAGGACGGTGGCAATCACCATCCCCCCATCCTCTGAGACTGTCGGTTGCAGTGAGCTATAAGCTGACCTGCAGTGCAGGAGAGCACTCATGGGAACACCCCTTCAGCCCCTCAACCCACCATGACATATTAGTGGCAGCATTAAGGGAGTATGGTAAAGGCTCAGTCGCTGAGCTCGCTACATACACGCTGGGTGCCAGCTGTTATGTACAGCTGACACCCGCAGCTAACAGCAGAGATCAGAGCTGCATCTGACCTCTGCTGTTTAACGTCTCACAGATCAAAAGAAAAATTCCTAAAACAATAATCTTTAATGATTGCATAAAAAATTTTCCTTTATACATAAAATGGTCACACAATACCCCTATCAAATATGCAATGTATCAGTTTTATATTTGTATAGTGGGTATACACTCCCGGCCACTTTATTAGGGACCCCTGCCAACTGTCGTTAACATTTAAATTTTAATCAGCCAACAAAAGGGGGCAACTCGGGCATTTACATGTAGACATGGTCAAGACAATCTCCTGCATTAAAACCCGAGCATCAGTATGGGAAAAAGGTGATTTGAGTGCCTTTGAACGGGGCAGGGTTTTTTGGTCCCCAGAAGGGCGGGACTGAGTATTTCGAAACTGCTGACCCGGGGATTTTCACCAAACCATCTCGGGGTTTACAGAAAGGGCCCGAAAAAGAAAAAAACATCCATGAGGGGCAGCCCCTGTGGGGGGAAATGCCTTGTTGATGCCGAGGTCAAAGGGAATGGGCAGACTGGTTCGGCTGAAAAAAAAGGGCAAAGTGACTCAAAAGCCACCCTTACCCCCGGGGAGGCAAAGAGCATCTTGAACGCACAGTAGGCGAACTTTGAGGAGTGGGCTACAGCAAGAAGACCACACCGGGGTGCCACTCCTTTCAGCTAAGAAAAAGGAAACTAGGGCTCCCAATTTGCCCAAGCTCATCGAAATTTTACAGTAAAGATTGGAAAAAAAATTGCCGGCTGATGAGTCTGATTTTTTGCTGGACATTCAGATGGAGGGCAGAATTTGGCGTCAACAACATGAAAGCAGGATCCTCCTGCTTGACAAAGGTTCAGGGTGTGGTGGTGGTTTCAGGGTGGGGAAAATTTTCTTTTCACTCTTTGGGCCCCTTGGTACCAATTGAGCCCTCGTTGCAACGCCACAGCCTACCTGAGTATTGTTCTGACCATGTCCATCCCTTTATGACCACAAAATACCCAACATTGATGGTACTTTCAGCAGGGTAAAAGCGCCATGTCCCTAAGCTGGGAAACATCTCAGACTAATTTTCTTGAAATAAGGGAAAGCCCTTTCCAGCACCTTTTTAAAACTATTCCATAAGAATTTGAGGCAGTTCTGAATGCAAAAGGGGGGTCCAACCCGTTACCAGCATTGTGTAACCTAATAAAGTGGCCGGTGAGTGTATGTGTGAGGCCATTGTTTATCTTATAAAGGATAATTTTTTTAATGCATATCTATTAAAGATATTGTTTTAGGAATCTGTTTTTCTTTTGATCTATGAGACGGTTTTCTATATTCCTATTATTATCTCTTTTTTCTGTGAGTTGCTCTGCTGTTTAACCCCTTAGACACCGCAGGGAAATAGTGAAATAGTTTAAATCATCTCTCTTTTGCCATTTTACAAATAAAAAAATAAAATAATAAAAAGGTTACACATAATTGGTATTACCGCCTCCGTTAAAGTACAAACTATTAAAATATAACATCATTTATCCCGAATAGTGAAGAAAAAAATTCCAAATGCCCAAATTTTTATTTTTTTTTGTTTATTTCATGTCTCTTAAAAATTTAAATAAAAGTAATAAAAAAGTCGCAGCTATTCTAAAATGGTACCAATAGAAAGTACACTTCACAGGCTTGTTACAATAATCTGCATGTGTCCTATAGAACACCATTGCAGTGATATTTAGAAACTGCGCTGAAATCCAAATGAGTAGAGATTTGAAAAAATATTTCATTAACCTGCATATCAATTAAATCACCAACAATTTCATTCATGCCTACTAGTGATTGTCATCTAATTTTAGAGATGACAAATTTTAGTGATTCACAAAAAGTCTGGACCCAGCCTCACATGGTGGCGTTTTAGGAGAATGGTTTTGCATTTAATCAAAGGTCACAATTAGATTAAATTCACATGTTCAGAATTTGATCTGCAGCATAACCTCTGACATTTCACATCCAATTCAATAAATGGGGTATTTATACATCATTCACAGGCAGCTGAAAAAAATCTGTGGATTTTAAAATCTGCAGTATGTTCATTATTTGTACATATTCCAAAGAGAAAGGTGGTTGCCAAACCTGAAGCAGATCCGCTGTCACATCTGCAGCAGAAGCTAGAGTTTTAGGTTAAGCATGTGGCCATAGATTCTTCAAAAAATGTGTCATACTTCCCTACTCTGGACATGTGCACATACCGTAATGGCTGTACATATGTCATTGATGTATGAGACCAAATTCTGTTTGGGTGGATTGACAAAGCTGGTAGCTGAAAGGTCTTAAAAATAAAATTTCTTATGGACTTCGTTACTGCGGCTCCCAGTGCTGTAATGTAGGCAGCAGCACATTAAGCAGTATAGCTCTATGTGTACACTGTATACTGACTACAGAGCCACCATTAGGGCAGTACAGCTAGTACTGCCATACAAGACCCAGGCAAACTGTGAAACAAGGAGAGTCCAGCTGCCTTTTATTTGTACCATACAGACTACAGCGACATGCAAAAAATTTACCAACTACTGCTGTGTGTGCAATGAAGTAATTTCATCAGGCCATCTGCGCTGCTACTTGTCCTAGGTCCCAAACCTAAGGCACCCTTGCCCTTGAGTTATGGCCTAGAATATGCCAGGAGTAGCATCCAGCCTGTACTGGACACTAAACATAATAGTGAGGTATTCAGCAGGGAAGCAGTATTATTTTTAATGAGGTACCTATATGCCTACTTACCTACTGAGGGGGACTATATAACTACCTACTGGGAGCACTATATAGCGAGCTACCTTTTGGGGAGGGCTCATTCTAACTACCTTTTGGGGGTCCCTATATAACTACTGGGAGGGACCTATGTAATTATCTACCAATTAGGCCCTATATAACTACCTACTGAGGGACCCTACCTACTTACAAGGGGGTCTACCTACCTACCAGGGAATCTATCTACCCTCCTGCCAAGGAACCTTCCTATCTAATGGAGAGCCTTTAAACCTTTTTATCTAATGAGGACTTACCTTAAAAGGGTATTGCCTACAAAATGGGGGCCAATCTATTTACCTAATGAGCAGGGGCGTAACTAGAGAAGCCAGGGCCCCAAAGCAAACTTTTGGATGGGGCCCCCTACCCCCCACCCACGCCCACCTCCCTGACCACGACCATGTAACCAGGACATGCTTGTTAGATAATGTAGAATAATACAAGGGGCAAATACCTCACCTATACATCTCACCTCATACTGCTACCAAACAAATCTCACTATACCATGACTAACATATCAATAACTCTACTACATAAGTGAACCTGATTATACGCCAAACACACCACAAAGTGACTGAATAAAAATACCCCTACACTAATTACTACAGTACACAAAGACCAATATACCGTCATATAAAGTGACCATAGTATAGTGGTATAAACCAGTGTACACGGCTCTGCAGACTGTATATTACCTCATACAGTGATCATATAGTGGAAGATAGCATTGTACACAGCCTGTGCAGACATAAGTGGTTACAGTGTATTTTACATCTTGTGACTCACAGGTGACGTTTCACTGATGAGTCGATGACTTTCCCCTTTCTTCTGCATCCGGTCCAGACCTCCATCATGATGATGTCTCCCGACCACTTGTCCCTGCAGATTTAGACACAAATATCTTAGAATCCTGACTTTTCCAGCACCTGCCCAATGGCTATATGGGGTCCATTCAGATGCATGTTTAGATAGGATATATGGGGGCCCTAAATAGGCAAGGTTTAGTAGCCAATAGAGTGCCCATATAGGCAGTTAGGGTTTTTAGGTAGCTATAAGGGCTCCAGTACAGGTAGACAGGGGTTTAGGTGGGCTTATAGGGTCCATATAGGGTATGGTTTAGTAGCTAAAGGGGCCTCAATAGTAAAACGGGCAGGCCTTCGGGGGCTATAAAAGTAGCAAGCTTTAGGGTGCTATAGGGCCTATATAAGGCAGACAGCTTCAACGTAGCTATAGGCTATTCAGGCAGACAGACATGAGCTAAAAGTAGGCCAGCCTTTAGGGGGCCTTATAGCAGCTGGGGGGTATAAAGGCGAGGCTGGTGGGCTATATAGGCAGGCTGGGGTGGCTAGGCAGGACAGCGGGGAGGCTACAGGCAGGCCGGGTGCTATCTAGGCATGCCAGGGGGGCTATGCCTAGGCAGGGCACAGTGGGGTCTATCAAGCGGCAGGGGCTGGGGTGTGCAAAACAAGTGCAGGCCGGGGGGGCTACTATGCATGCCGGTGGGCTATCTAGGCATGACTCAGTGGGGGTAATAAAGGCAGGCCAGTGGGGTATAAAGGCGGCCAGGGGTATAAAGGCAGGCCGAGGGGTGTGGGTATATCGGCATGCCGGAGGGGTTATAGCAGCAGGCTTGGGGGTGTAAACAGGCAGGCTTGGTGAGTATACAGGCAGGCTTGGGGGGGTATACAGGGCAGACTTGTGGGGGTATACAGGAAGTCTTGGGGTATACAGGCAGGCTTAGTGGGGGTATTACGGTCAGACTTAGGGGGTAAATGGCAGGCAAAGGGGGTATAACGTCATAGGCATATGGGGGCATACGGCATGCATAAGGTGGTATATAGAGGCATAGCATATAGGGGGTTAAAAGGCAGGCATATGGGGTATAAAACGTCAGGCATAGTGTGTTATATAGGCAGGGCATATGGTTGGGGTATACAGTCAGCATGATTGGGGGGTACACGTCAGAGCATAGCGGGTAATATAAAAATTACTGCAGGCATTTGGGGTTAATAACGGCAGTCATCAAAGGGGTGTATGACGGCAGGCATAGCTTGTAGATACGGCTATCGCATATGTAGTGTATTAGCGGGCAGGCAAATGGGGGTATACGGGCAGGCATAAGTGGGTATAACGGCAATCATATGGGGTAATATAGGTCATGCATATGGTGGTATATAGGCAGGCATATGGGGGTATACGGCATGCAATATTGGGAATACGGCAGGGCATAGTTGGGGTATATAAGGGCAGGCATATGTGGGGAATACCAGCATAGTGGGGTATAAGTCAGGCTTCATATGGAATGGACGTGTCCCGGCATATGGGTATGGTAAAATAAGAAACAGTATTTACGTCACCGTCACGGTCCACGCTCACCTGCCGATTGCCTCGCTCGCAGTCCCTCACTGCAGCCTCTGTTGCTCAGGCGGGCGCGCGCGGTGATGTGACTTCACCGCGCGCGGCTGAAGCCACATGTGATCACAGAGGGCCCGGCAGGGGAAAGTAGCAGGGTAGTCGGGAGCGATCGGGGCACTGCCGTTCTGTGGCTACCGTCCATGGAAGCGCTTTGTAGGTCCTCTGAACGGCTTGGGCTGGAGGGCCCGGGCATTCAGAGGCAGCAGCCCGGGCCCCGCAGTCCCGCCCGCCGCAGTGAATTAATTATGGGGCGGGCCCAGGAGGGGCTTCCCGGGTAGGGGGAGCAGTAAAATGCCCGGGGCCGGGGCCCCCCAAAGGGCCCGGGCCCTAGCAACTGCTTTCCGGGCCGGGGTTTAAAAAGACCCCCTGCAATGGGGGTTTTATCATTTAAATGGGGACTTTACTACTTAAAAAAAAATTTTCCCTATTATTTGCCAAATTTTGTTGGTTTCATTTTTAAAAAAGGATGGTACCATCTGCCTGCCTAATTTGAGGGCCTAACTACTACATGGGGTGTGTCTCTACCAAATTGGGGGGTCTACCTACTGTCGGAGCAAATGGGGGTTCTATAATTGTCTGAGGGAATTTATATTTTTTGGTACAATTTCTGTAGGGGGACCAAGGGGTCATTTTTCCATTTGGAGCACTATGGATGGGAAGTTTGTACAGATGGGGGGCACAGGTGGGAAGATTGAGGCGTCTCAGATGTTTGTGTTGTAAATTCAGCAGGGAGAAGTTGTCATGGCAGCCTGGATCAGATGAAGAAGAAAATGGAAAGTGAATGACTAAACAAAGAAGATATCATCTGTGAGTCCCTGGATGTAACTGCACTGTAATCACTTGTTTGTATGCAGAGGCAGTTTTCCCAACTAGTTTCTACTTTTATTTGGTCACTGTAGGGTTTGGAAATATTGTTAAAAGTGTAAATAGTTTTTATTTAAAAGGGCGAATTTCCCGAAATTCGTTTCTTTCACTTTCGCCGAATTTCTCGGCAAAAAATAAAAACTTAGTTCCGAATTACTTGGGCACGAATCCCCTTTAAAAAAAAACAGCTATTTCCGGGCTGCACAAAAACCTCCCAGGGTGCTGTAGAACTTGGGTTCCCAAATGAAAATATGCAGAGGGAGGGGGTTTGGTTTTCCCTTACAATTTTTTGGGGTTTTTAAAAGCCCACGCACAGGGAACGGGCCCCCCCGCTCTTAAATCGCTTCACATAAAATTCCCTGGGCAATTAAGGGGGCAAAACTGACCAAAAAAACTAAAGGGGGAATGTTCCTGAAAAAGCCCTTCCAAAAAAGCGGAAAAAAAAACAAGCTGAGAGCTCAGGTGGAAAACATTAGTAAACAGAGTGTGGGGGTACGGGGGACACCCCGGGCGCATGGGGTTTTTCAAGAGGGCAAAAATGATATTTGGAGGGGGCAAAAAAAAAAAAAGGGGTCCAGATTTTTGGGTAAAAAATTGACACAGTGTGGAGGTCAGGGCAGAAAGGCAAAAAATGAGGTCAGACATTTCCACAATGACACAGTGGTAAGTCAGGGGCAAGCAGCCACGGACCCAAGCATAAAGGCAGACAGTGGCACAATGACACAGTGTGTAGGTCGGGGGCAGCAGCCACAGCAGCAGCATGACCCCCAGAACAGGGGCCCACAATCCCACATGTGTAGGTCACGGCCCCGCCCACAGCAGCACATAGGTAAGACAGTGGCACAATAAACATTCGGGGAGGGGGCAAAAAACAGGAGTAGGCCACAGATTTGGGACAAGGGACAATTTTGTAGGTCAGGGGCAGCACCCAAAAGGAACAGCATAGGTCAGACTTTTTGGCCCCAAATTTGACACAGTGTTAGGTCACGGCAGCAGCCACACCCAGAACATAAAGGGTCGAAAAGGGGCACAATGACACAGTTGTAGGCCAGGGCACAGCCACAGGAGCAAAATGGGGTCAACAGGGGCAAAATTACAATTCTGGAGGTGGCAAAAACGGGAGTTGGGCCCACATGGTGGGGACAATGACAAAAGTGTGAAAGGTCACGGAAAGCAGCCACGGGAGCCATGGGGTCAGACAGTGGCACAACACTTTTCTGGGGGTGGCAAAAACAGGAGTAAGGCCAAAAGGGGGGGGAAAATTGACACGGTGTGTGGGCCCACGGCAGCAGCCCCCGGGGAAAAGAAATGGGGTCAGACATTGGCACAATGACACAGTGTGTAGGTAAGGCAGAGCAGAATGAGGTCGCAGTGGCACAATGACACAGTGTGTAGGCCCCGGCAGCAGCCACAGCAGGGGCATAAAAGGTCAACATTTGGCACAATGACACAGGTTTTGGTAAATGGCGCAGCCACAGCAGCGGGAAAAGAGGTCAGCCCAGGGGGCACAATACACAGTGTGAAAGGTTTCACGGCAGCCCCACAGCAGCGAAATGAGGTCAGACAGTGGCAAAATTTGAAAATTCCTGGGGGTTTGGGAAAAAAACCCCGGAGTAAGGCCACGGAGGGGGGAACAATACAACAAGTGTGGGCCCCGGCAAAAGGCAGCAGAGGTCAACAGGGGCAAAGGGACATTCGGAGGTGGCAAAAACAGGAGTAGCCACAGAGGGGGGGACAATGACACAGGTTTTTAGGTCACGGCAGAAAGCCACAGGAAACACATGAGGTCAAAACAGGGGCACAATGAAACAGTGTGAAGGTCCGGCAGCAGCCACAGGGAGCACATGGGGTCAACAGTGGCACAATGACACAGTGTGTGGGGTCACACCCAGCACCCAAAACGCAGCAATGGGGGTCAGAAGTGGCACAAGGGAAAAAGTGTTGTGGGTCACACAGCAGCCCAGCACACATGGGTTTCGACAGTGGCACAATGACACAGTTTTGTGGGGTCACGGCAGCACCCAAAAGCAGCAGCATGAGGCCCGACATTTGGCCAAGGGAACCTTCTGGAGGGGGGCAAAAACAGGGTAGGCCACAAGGGGGGAAAATGACACAGAGTGTAGGTCACGGCGGGCGCAGAATGGGGTCGGGGACAGTGCTTTAAAGACATTTTTGGGGGGTTTTCAAAAACAGGGGGTAGGCCACAGGGGGGACAAATGACACAGTGTTAGGTAAAGGGCAGCAGCCACGGGAAAAGCTTGAGGTCAACAGGGGCAAAATTTAACACAGTGTGTAGGTCCCCGCACAGCCCAGCACAGCATGAGGAAAAGACAGTGGCAAAATTTGACACAGTGTGTGGGTCACAACAGCAGCCACGGGAAACAGCTTTGAGGTCGGGACAGGGGCAAAATGACACGTGTGTAGGCCCAGGGCAGAAAAGCCACAGCACCCCAACATGAGGTCAACAGGGGAAAATGAAAATTCTGGATGGGGCAAAAACAGGAGCGGGCCACAGAGTGGGACAAAACCGTGTGGGGGTCACGGCAGCAGCCACAGCAGCAGCATAAAGGTCAACAGGGCACAAGACACAGGGGGTTGAGGTGGGTGGCAATACCGTCCCTGGAAAAAGTTTGGTTTTTTGGCAGAGGGAAAAAACTGTCAGCAGTTTTTGTGGCACGGGCCGGTTGGGCGTCATCAAAATTTAGTGGCTGAGGCAGGTGGGTTTTGACCCAGACTCATTTCTCACATTTTTGGGGTGAGGCGTCATGGCTGATTTTGGCCCGGGAGGGCCAAAGGGCATTGGTGTGTGGAAATCCTGGGCCGTCCACGCCTGTTTCCCTCTTGAAAAAGGGTTCGTCTTTTCCACATTTCCCTTGGACAAGCGGGTTCTCCTTGGGGCTAAAGATGGGCCCCCCCCCGCATGAAACCCCTTCTAAAATGCCCTCCCCCCCCCTACGGGCCGGGAAAGGAAAAGTTTTCCCCCACGGGAAAACTTGGCAAGTTGCGGCCACACATCCAGTTTCCAGGGGATCTTCAAACTGGGGTGGCGATTTGCTGCCCAATTTGGCCACCACCTGTTGGTTCGGGACTCCCCCAAGGTCCTGCTGCTGCTGTTTGAGCGGCGGGCACTCCCCTCCTCATTTAAGGGGGGAAAAGGGGAAGCTGCTCATCAGTGACTCCAGACTTAGTCCCCTGCTGATGGGCGGGTTACTGCTCCTACCCCCCCCCCCCCCCCCCCTTTTCCCCCAAAGGGGCCGCGGCATAGTACATGAGCGCTGGGGAAAACCCCCCGGTCAGACCTGTCAGAGGGGGCGTTTCCCGCACATAGGCAGGGGGCCAACTGATTAACGGAGGATTTCCCTAAGTTTTTGATTTGTCCTCCCTCTCAATAGCTGGGAAAAAGGCTCCCTTTTTGGGAAACCGGGGACCCGAGGGCCCCAAATAGGGGGAGAGCCAGAATTTCATCCCTCTGGGGATGCTGATTTTTGGGCCCTGCCCATAGCCAAAAATTTAACATGCTGCGGGGCGATCTGCAAAAGGTGACTCCGGGGGGCCCCCCTTTCCCCCCTTTTCCAACTGTACCCTTTGCCCCCCGGTGCGTGGGGGTCATCTGCCTCTTCCACCACCTCTCCATCCACCTCCTCCCGCTGCCCCTGCCCCTCCTCTCTTGTCACCTGGGTAGAAAATCCACTCATTTCACCAGACAATGCTTCTGCTCCAATTAGTCCCCGGAGTCGATTGCTAAGGTCTTAACAAACGACTTGAGGCCTTAACAACTGGCTTAACAACCGACTGGAGTCCGCGGAGTCGATTGCTAACTCTTATCAAATGACGTGAGCTGAGGCCTTAAAAACCGGCTTAACGACTGTTTAGCGACTTCACCAACGAAAGTAAATTATGTGATCCCCCTTTGAAGGAAAAAAGTCCCCCAGTAAGTTATACGTCCCCCAGTAGGTGGTTATATACTTTATATATCTCCCAGTAGGTAGGTGTGTAGTTTTATATGTCCCCCAGCAGGTTATAGGCAGGTTATTAAATCCCCCAGCAGGTATATGGGTCCCTAGCAGGTATATGGGCAGGTTATGGATCCCCCAGTAGGTATATAGGCAGGTTATGGATCCCCCTGTAGGTATATAGGCAGGTTATGGTTCCCCTGTGGGTTATAGGCAGGTTTAGGTCCCCCAGCAGGTATATATGGCAGGTTTAGGTCCCCCAGCAGGTATATGGCAGGTTATGGATCCCCCAAAGCAGGTATATCGACGGGTTATGGATCCCCCAGCGGGTTATTTTGGGCAGGTTATGGATCCCCCAGGGGTATATTGGCAGGTTATGGATCCCCCAGCTGGTATATTGGCTGGTTATGGATCCCCCAGCAGGTATATTGGCAGGTTATGGATCCCCCCAGTAGGTATATAGACAGGTTTAGGTCCCCCAGTAGGTATATAGGCATGTGCCTCACAGCACATATGTAGGTAGATTATAGCTCCTCCCTGCACGTATATAAGTAGATAATAGCCCCCCTCCCTGCACATATAACAGTAGAAAATAGCTCCTCCCTGCCCATATAATAAAATAGATAAATACCCCCCCTCCCTGCACATAAAAACAGTAGAAAATGCTTTCCCTCCCTGCACATATAACAGTAGATAATAGCATCCCTCCCTGCACATATAACAGTAGATAATAGCCCCCTTCCCTGCCACATATGACAGTAGATAATACCCTCCCCTCCCTGAAACATATGGACATAGATAATAGCTTTCCCTCCCTGCACATATAACAGTAGATAATAGCCCCCTCACTGCACATATGACAATAGATAATAGCCCCCCTCCCTGCACATATAACAATAGATAATAGCCCCCCTCCCTGCACATATAACAATATATAATGGGCCCCCCCTCCCTGCACATATAACAATAGATAATAGGCCCCCCCTGCACATATAACATAGATAATAGCCCCCTCCCTGCAACATATAACAGTAGATAATAGCCCCCCTCCCTCCACATATGACAGTAGATAATAGCTCCCCTCCCTGCACATATGACAGTAGATAATAGCATCCCTCCCTGCACTTAACAGTAGTAATAGCCCCCCTCACTGCACATATGACAATAGAAAATTTAGCCCCCCTCCCTGCACATATAACAATAGATAATAGCCCCCCTCCCTGCACATAGAGCAGTAGATAATAGCACCCCTCCCTGCACATATAACAATTAGATAATACCCTCCTCCTGCACATATAACAATAGATAATAGCCCCCCTCCCTGCACATATAACAATAGATAATAGATCCCTCCTTGCACATTAAAAAGATAATAGCCCCCTCCCTGCACATATAACAGTAGATAATACTCCCTCCCTGCACATATGACAGTAGATAATAGCCCCCCTTCCTGCACATATGACAGTAGATAATAGCATCCCTCCCTGCACATATAATAGATAATAGCCCCCCTCCCTGCACATATAACAGTAGATAATAGCCCCCCCCCACCTCCCTGCACATATAACAGTAGATAATAGCCCCCTCCCTGCACGTATGACAGTAGATAATAGCCCCCTCCCTGCACATAGGACAATAGATAATAGCCCCCCTCCCTGCACATATACAGTAGATAATAGCCCCCCCTGCACATATAACAGTAGATAATAGCATCCCTCCTGCACTTTATAACAATATTTTTAATACCCCCCTCCCTGCACATATAACAATAGATATTAGCATCCCTCCCTGCACATATAAAAAATAGATAATAGCCCCCCTCTCTGCACATATAACAATAGATAATAGCCCCTCCCTGCACAATGACAGTAGATAACAGCCCCCAGCATGAATAGAGCTAATTAAAAGTAATAACCTGACAGCACTTACCTGACCTCGTTCCCCGCTGCTGTCGCTGTCGCTGCTCCCGGTCTTTTCTTCAGCGGTGTGACGTCACCAGGCCGCGCGCGGGCAGCGTGATGACGCGCACACCGCCCGTGCACTCCGGCGCGCACAGAGCCGCATCCTGCCTGCGGCCACAGAGTTCTCCGAGGAGCTCTCTGCTCCGCCAAAGCATCTAACTGTATGTGCGTCCAGCGGACGCACATACAGTTAGTCCCGCCACCGCGGGCCGTCGCCAAGGTCCTAAAGCCCCCAAGCCGATACTTTAGCGACTGGTAGCGGTTAGGACCCTAACGATCGGCGGCGGCGGCGGATAGCGGCGGCACCGGGGGACTAGCTCCAATGCCTCCTTTCCCCCTTTCCCTCCTCCATTTCAGTCCCCACCGGACTCATGTAGCCACGAGATGTATCGCCACATCTCCAGTCCCTGCCCAGACTGATTTTTCAGCATCTGTTCCAGGACATGAAGCAGTGGAATGGGCGTTATTCATCCCGTAGTCCTGGCGACTGACAAATATAACAAACGGCAGGTGTCACGCATGAGCTGCCACTGGCTGACATCAAAGTTACACAGGGGAGTACTTCTGTCTGCCTGGATCATCAAAAAATCGTTAATGGCCTTTCTCTGTTCATACAGTCGGTCCAACATGTGCAGGCTGGAATTCAACGGGGGGAAACATCGCATATCGAATGTGTTGGGGAGGCCGTTCTGCCGCTGCAACGCGAGGAGGGTGTTCCTGGCTTTGTACGAAAAGGATAAAGTGCATGCACAGTTTCCTGGCCATTTTCAGACTCTGCTGAAGATCGGTGGGAAAACTTCAGGAATCTTTTTACAACCAAGATTGAACACATGCGCCAAAGCAGGGCGCATGGATCATCCCTCCTCGGTGCAGCGCGGACAACCATGTTTCCCTCCCATTGTCGTCACCATGGTTCCGATTTGCAGTTGGCGTGGAGAAAGCCACACATCGATTTCTTGCTTTCATGACGCGGAGCAGTTCCTCCCCTGGGGTGACTTCGTTCGCCGAGGCAAGCCAGGTGTAGAACTGCGTGACACCACTGTGCCCTACACATGTGGTATGATGGAGCAGTATTTGCTGAGATGGTGGTGGTGGTGGAGGAGGAGGAGGCGGACATTGGTGCAGGAGCAGCAGTTTGACAACGTGGAGGAGAAAGCGGCGTCTCCTGTCCAAGTTGTTGGTGTGCCTGGGCCAGAAGCACATTCACCCAGTGGGCCGTAAAGGACATGTACTGGCCCTGACCGTAGTTACAGCTCCAGACGTCCGCGCTGCCGTGCACCTTGGAACAAACCGATAAGCTTAAGGACTGGCCCACCTTCTGTTCTACATATTTATGAAGTGCTGGTATTGCCTTTTTGGAAAAGAAATTACGGCTTGGAACTCTCCATCTCGGCTCGGCACAAGCCATTAGTTCTCTGAATGGTGCAGAGTCCACCATTTGGAAAGGGAGGGACTGCAGTACCAACAACTTGGACAGGAGCACGTCAGCTGCTGCACCTTAGGATGGTTGGATGCATACTGTTGTCTCTTTGCAATCGCCTCGCTGAATGACTGCTGGCGCCATGAGTAGCGAGAAGCAGGAGCATCTGGACCGGGAGATGATGTCAAAGAGAAACAGCTCCCTTCTGCAGAGGTGGTGGAGCCTTGACTGGCTGCAATGGGCATGCGTGCCACGGGGCACTGCTGCTGCTGCTGTTGCTGCGGCGGCAGGATGGACCACCACATCTGAGCCACGTTTTGTCCCAGGCCACCGGATGGTGACGCTGCATGTGTTGACGCAGGGCCGTGGTGCCAACGTTAGCTCGCTGGCCACGCTTCACTTTCTGCTTACAGATTCTACATATACCCATATTCCGCTCCTCCGGTGTCTTAGCAAAGAACTGCCACACCACCGAGTATCGGATTTTACCGCCAACGCTCCACACTGAGTGACTACTGCCGCCGCTGCCTCGCTGAGCCCCTGTGCCGATACTTTGTTGGACCTGCGAAGTGGGTTTTTTACCCCGTGGCTGCTTGGCTCCTGACCTCACACTGCTGCTATCCTGCTGACTCACAGCCACACGACCCACTTGCTGGCTGCGCCGCTGCCTGACGCGCAAGCTGACGCCCTGTTCTCCTGACGATGATGAAGCCCTTGCCTCACCCGGCTCCCAAGTGTGGTCGGCTACATCATCATCTATTTGTGTTTCATCGTCACTGCTGTCCTCATCACCGGTCTTGGTATGCAGAGGCTGACCCCTCACAACATGACCTCCCATGCCACTCTCAACATCTATACTTTGCTGCCTACTGCAAGAAGCAGGGGATATTGGCCCCATTTCTTCGCTGCCAAGTAGCTGCTGACTGCCCTCCTCAAATTGTTCATCCTCGCTATATAGTGGCGCTGAGCCCAGACCCAATAGTAATCTCTGGCTGAGGGAACCGGATGGACAGAGGCGGGTTGAGGACAGGTGAGGGCCGCTTACCCGCTCCCGGGCCATGCCAACTAAGGGTTGTGTCTGACGTTCCCACCAACTCTTGGCTGGGGTTGTCAGATGTCATCTGGGAGGAAGTGGATGACCTAGTCAACCAATCAAGAACCATTGGGTTGCTAGTCAGTACACGGCCGCTAGATGACAGCGGCAGTTGTGGCCTCACCGAGTGACCCCTGCTGCGACGTCCCCTTGCTGTGCTGCGACCTGCTACAGGAATGTTTGTGCCTCTGCCACTCGCAGGTGAAGAGCCTGCCACCTCTCTGTCTGACATACTGTTTGTTCTAAAAGACACTGTTTGATGAAGATATCTGTATATGATAAATACACACCCTGTATTTGACGCCAAATGAACCCACTAAGAAGCTTGGGTAACCCTTGGATATAAATTGCGCTCCACAAATGGGCAGGAAAAATTTACTTGTATGTGCCGTTTAAAAACTGTGTATTTTACTGAATATAAAAGCACAAACAGGCTTAATTAACCTTCGGATATGAATTAAGCTACAGAATTTCTTTTGTGGAGGTGAAAAACAAAATTTCTTTTACTAAGAACAACATGAGAACAACGCTTAATTAACCCCTGGAGGTAAATTGCGCAAAAGAATTGAGCAGCCAGAAACTACTAGCTTTGTAGCGTGTTACAATTGCGTGTTTTCTACGCTACACAACAAGAGAAAAAATTGTAATTAACCTTCGTTTGTGAATTATGCTACAGGAAAATTTTATTTTTTGGCGGTGAAAAGAGACGGTTTCTTGGGTCACAACAGCAGCAGAACAACGCTTAATTAACCCCTGGACGTAAATTGCGCAAAAGAATTGAGCAGCCGGAAACTACTAGCTTTGTAGCGTGTTACAATTCCGTGTTTTCTACGATACACAACAAGAGAAAAAATTGTAATTAACCTTCGCTTGTGAATTATGCTACAGGAAAATTGTATTTTTTGGCGGTGAAAAAGACGGTTTATTTGAGTCACAACAGCAGCAGAACAACGCTTAATTAACACATGGATGTAAAATGCGCACAAGAATTGAGCAGCAGGAAACTACTAGCTTTGTAGCGTGTTATAATTGCATGTTTTCTACGCTACACAAGAAGAGAAAAAAATTTTAATTAACCTTCGCTTGTGAATTATGCTACAGGAAAATTGTATTTTTTGGCGGTGAAAAAGTCGGTTTCTTGGAGTCACAACAGCAGCAGAACAACGCTTAATTAACCCTGGGATGTAAATTGAGCAAAAGAATTGAGCAGCCAAAAATGAAGTGGTAATTTGTATTATAAAAACGCTGTTTCTTTAAATGAATACAACAGGAACTGGCTTAGATGCCCTTGGATATTCAATGTGCTCGTGAGCAGATAGCATTAACATGTATATGCACTGGACTTCAGATCCAATACACCAAAAAATCAAAAATAGAACATTAAGAGAAGCAGTCTCTGATACAAGCTGAAACACCCACAAAAATCGCTGTATAAAAATCAGTTCATCAGTAACAATCAGCCGCGGCAGCACCTTCCCTGATCAGTACAGTGAGAGGGGTATGAGCTCCAGCGTCGGGCCCGGATTTATATATTTGCGGTGAGGGTCCAAATCCCCCCGGCCCTCTGTTTGGGGCTTCATCTCTCCCAAAATGTTAAAGCAGGCAACCCCTTCTTCCCCCCCGATTTGCTTCCCCCCATGTAGCCCATTTTGCTAGCGGGCCCCATTTTATCAAAAAAAAAGCAACCCCTTCGTTCCCCCCGAAAGTACCCCAAACTTCGATTTTCGTTCAAACCCAATTTTTGGGGCCTAAAAATTCAAAACGAATCGATTCGCCCACCCTCTTTTTTAAAATTTCAAAACATCATGGGGGTATTTGGTTGGGAAAAAAGGTTTTAAATGTGGCGGTATTTTTTTTAAATTCCTATAAATTTTTGAATTTGGTAATATTAATTTAAAATGTTTAAAAAATTTGGGGTGGTATTATTTTAATTTTTATATGGTGGGATTAATATATGAGGGGCCTTTATTTGGTCTTTATTTTGGCCTTTTGGTAATATTGGTTTTTGGAAAAATTGTTTTAAATTCAGTAACAGAAAGGTTTAAAAAGGCCCTTTTAAAACCGGTATGTTTAATTTTGGGGGTTTTTTTAAATTCGGGTTTAGTTTTTTTATTGGAAAATATTGGTCTTGGAAAACTGGTTTAGTCCAGTAAAAAAGGCTTTGTGGTATTGGGCCCCTCCTACAAAAATGCCCATTTTTCATCATGGGTTATTTCAACATCCCCTTTAAAATGCCCCCTATCCCCCCCCCTTTTTCCCCAGTTTCTTTCACCCCAAAACAATTTACAGATTCCCCCACCCACAAGGGGGCTCTGGTTTTTCTGCCCATCTTTTCCTAAATTTTCCAAACTTTGCTAACCCTCTTTTTTACATTGTCTGTCATAACTTTATCTCACTATTACAAATTTTTTTCCCCAAAGCCTTCCCGGGACACCCCTTTGCCTATCACACATTCGGGAAAACCTCTGTAAGGGCCCGGGTTTTGTAGTGGATCCCCTGGACCACCGAAATTAAAGGGGAAAACACCACCCCCGGGGGGACGGAATCTAAGTAGCCCCGGGTTTTTTAACCAGAGCCCGCCACAAAGCGGGAGGGGACTTGCTGCGAGGGGAATCCCTCCCGGGGGTTGCAACCCCTAACGGCCCTTGCCTGCTTTAAAGGGCCGAGGTGCAACGGGGTTTACCAGCGAAAAAAAAACCGAAAACCATAGTGGAAAACAGGCGGAAGCGGGGCAGGCGGGGAAAAGGGTTAAAGAGTCAAGAAACGGGGAAAAGGTCGGAAACACGGCAAGACAAAATTTCAAAAGGAACGTTTTTTTTTAAAGGACCCAATTTTTTGGGCCCCCCCCCCCCCAAAAAATTTTTTTTTTTTTTTTTTTTTTCCAGCGGGGATTTTTTTTTTTTTTTTTTTTTGCCGGGAAAAAAGGGAAACCAAAACCAATAAATAGGGTCCCCCCGGGAAAAAATTGTCCAATTCCCCGGGGGCGCGGCCCCTTTTAAAATTTTTGGGCAGGAACGCGTGCGCCGTACCTTATGGAGCGAGCCCCTGGGGCCTTTGGGCCGGGGGAGGAAAAAGACGGGAATCAGCGGGCCCGGGAAAATTTTAATTTGGAGCAGTGCCCCCACACCCCCCCCGGGGACAGTGGCGCTCCCCGACCCGGCAGGGCCCCCCCAGGGGGGGGAACCCCAGGGGGCCCCCCTCATAAAACAGTACCCCCCCCCCTGGGCCCCCCCTTTCCTTTTTAGGCTAAAGGAACCTGCAGAACGAGTTTCAAAAAATTAAAAAAAATTCGCCCCTTTGGCTCCAGGATCTCTCTTCGGGCCCGCGACCCCTTTTCCCAAAATAAACAAGGAAAAAACCCGTTTTCCCCCCCTTTTGGCTTCAGGGCCCCCCCCAAGTTTGGTCCATACTTCAAAAAAATCAGCAGAATTTTGCTACCGGGGGGAGGCAAAGCCTTCCTTTTAAAAACCCGGGGTTCAAGCCAAAGGCTTAAAGAAGGGGGGACAGGGAAAGCATTCGGAATTCAGGGGCGATGGGGGTTAAAAAAGGGCCCTTTTAAGTCCCGGGGTTAAGCTCCCGAAGAATTTTGGGAAAGGGCCCCCGGAACCGAGGACCCAACTTAAAAACCGGGGAAAATCTTCAGGCCACAAAGAAAATAACCAAACCCTTGTCCCCGGGGAAGGAAAATGTGGGGGGCTTTTTTCCCCCCCCTTTTTTGTAAAGCCTGAACTTCATGTAGCAAAGCCCGGATAGGGCACATCAGTTTTCTTCCCCAAAAATGCCTTTGAATATCCCAAACTTGGCCCTTTTCCATAGCAGGGCCCGGATCCGAGTCCGTGGGGAAAGGGTGAGGGGAGGCGGGGGAACGGCCATAGACCACAAAAAACAAGAAACACCGTTTTCCATCCAAGTAAACATGATTTTTAGGAGAACTGGGCCCAGGGAAGCACTCGGCCCAGTTTTCCAGACGTCCGGACAAAAAAAGACGCAAGTTTTTCCCCCAAAAATTTGGTTTTACACCCCTTCCACTTTTCCTTTGGGTCTGAAGGGGAAAAGGCCCAAATGAGAAGTCCCAACTTGACTTGAAAAGCGAGAAACACAGACACACCAAAAATGGGGAACAAATTGAACTCACCGATCAGAACAAAGTGCGAGGGTAAAACCCAGGGCCAGCAAAAATAGGGGCGGAATAAGTGACCGCCAATTGTGGGAAAAAGGGAAGACCGGGAAAAATTTACAAAGGGTGGGACTTCTTCGAGAACCCGGGGCCCCAAAACCACTCAAAAACAAATTTCCCAAGGAAAGGGAAGGCCCGGGTGATAAAGTCCAGGGCATATTTTGTCGAAGAGACTCGGGAAACCCCGGCCGGGGCCCAGTAAAGCCTTGCATCCTATGGGGGGACCTTTTTTCCGGGAGCACACGGGGAAACCGGAAGAAAGAAATCCTTGAGGGTCTTTACCAGCGTACCCCCCCAGAAAGGGGGCAAGAGATAAAAGCGTAGGACTTCCGAAACCCCCGGGGTCCGGCCAGAAGAAACAAATCCCCCCCCAATCCAAATCCTTCCCCTTTACCCCGGACGTACGTACGTCTTTCCCGGGGAACCCCTTTGGGGGGGAGGTCTACAGAGCCCGTTACCAACCGTTCGGGGGAAAAAATTTTGGGGCGAATACTGGTTTTTTAAACCGACAATATCAGAGGCACGAGAAAGGGGAATCACCCTTTGACTTTTTTTCCCCAGCAGGGTGGGAAGTAAAAAACCCGGAAATTCAAAAACCAAAAAAAGGGAGAGCCCACCTGGCTTGGGCGAGGTTTTTTGACGCGGGGCCGTCAAAGGGATAAGGAGGTTTTTTGTGATCATAAAAAAAGTCAATTGGGTGACAGCCCCCTCCAGCAATGTTCCCAAAATTCCTCCGGGCTAACTTAAAGGGCCCAAACATTTCCCATCACCAAAAAATAATTCCTCTCCCCCCCGGGGAAAAAAAGGGGTTTTTGGAGAAGAATCCGCATGTAGGGTTTTTTCCCTTTGGGACCCTTCGGTGTGGGGACCCCCCTGCCCCCAGGAAGAGGCATCCACCCCCAAAGGAAAAGGCTCTCGGGATCTGGGGAGGCCAAGAGGGGGCCTTTGGGGAAAAGGGCAGTTTTTATTTTCAAAAGAACCCTTTTCAGCCGCCGGGGACCAACATCTTGCATTTCAGGGTCTTTCTTTTAGTAAAGGGAAAACTATGGAACCCCACCATTTTAGAGAATTGGAGAAAAAATTTTCCCGGTAATGTTTTTTAAACCCACGGGAACGCTGTTTTTGCCCAAAGGGCCCAAAGGCCCGGGGGCCACTGCAAAACCCGCAGAGAGTTTAAAAAGGATCAATGGGCAGCCCCTTAAACTGAAAACAAAAACCCCCCGGGAAAATTTGCGGGCGGGCCCCCTGATGGAAAAAGCTTTTTCCCCAAAGCTTGGCGAAATAAATGTTTTTGGCAGCCCGTCTCAGAACCGGGGCACACCTGTATAAAAGGGGTCTGAATATCCGGAGAAAAGATCAGGTTATCTCCAAAACCATGACGTGGTGTATAGTGGGTTTCCCTGAAGACGCCCATTGACAAATTTCCCTGGAAGAAAGCTGGAGTTTTTCACCCCCAAAAGGGGCCCAACACAAAAAAATTAAAAAATGCCCATCTCGAGTACGGGAAAGCCGGTTTAAAAATTCGTCCCCCTCTAAAATTCTGTTGATTGGGGCCCCTCGAAAGTCCAATTTAGAAAACACCTTGGCCCCCGGAGTGGGTCAAAGAGCTGAGATCAACGGAAGAGGGTAGGGCAGGGCCCCTTAACAGCATTATGGGCCCCCCTGGGAAAAAGAGCTGTTTACGGGCCCCAAACAATTTTTTATCAATACTATTAATAATATGCTGTTTTCTTTTGCCATAGAACCAATCAAGATCATAGGACCAATCAAAACTTAGTTTTTAAATTTTTTTCAGAGCTTAAATAAAGAAAGTGAGTTGATTGGGTTTTTGCTAACAAAAAAAACTATTAGACCATTTTGATAAATAAGGCCCACTATGCTTAACCCTAAATCAATGACGCAGCGTATGGGACTTGTTTTAGCGGGGAAGTTGTATTTTGGGGGGGGTTTTTTGATTTTTCTTTTAAACACTGCATGTTTTTTTAAAAAAAAAAAATGCAGACAACAGAAAAAAAAAGTGTTTTTCTGCATTTATTTTTTAAAAATTATTTTTTTTACCATTCACATTTTACATAAAAAACCCACTTACAATTTTTTTAAAAGTTTATTACGGTCATATGGTAAAAATATTTGTAAGGTTTTTTATGTAATATTGCCAATTTAATATTTTATTTTCTATAATTTTTTTATTTTTTTTCCCTTTTTAAACCCCTTCATGGATAACTATTAAAAGCTTATGAATGGCGGGACCAGATGAAGCCTCTGATCACCGCCATTTAACCTTTCATTGGAGGTCCAGACTCAGCAAAATCAAAGGGGGTTTCCCTGGGCTCCATCGGGTCACTGGGGACTCCTGTGACCCATGGAGCTGAGGGATATCTATGCAGTCAGCCCGGGCCCTAGAGTAGCTCCATTCTGTCTGTAAACCCTGCTGTCAGGCGCACGGGGTGTTACTCCAACAACAGCCAAATTTCATATGTACATGTGTAAGTTTTATTATACAGTGAAAATGCAATTTGATAAGGATGTGCTAAAAATTTATGAAGTGTAAAAAAAAAAAAAAGAAAAAGTGAAAAAATAATTATCCCTAATGGGAATAAAAAAAAAAACCTATAAAACAAAGTAAGAAAAAAAATAAAAATAAATTTTTAATTAAAAAATTATTGTGCAATATTAACACAAATAAAACCCAAACCCCTATTAGGTATCCCACACGCGTTTAATAACATGTAAAATTAACGGTTATTTTTTGTGAAAATGGATAAAAAAAATGTAAAAAATGCAAAAACACTTATGTTAAAGCTGCAAAAATTTGTTTTTAAAAAATTTGCAGTAATTTAAATTTTAAAGGGACCCCCCAAAAAATCAATTTTCCCACATAAAACAATTCCTCACAACTGCGCTATAAAAAAAATAAAAGTTGTGACGTTGAAATGCAGGGAGGGCAAAAATAAAAATGTAGTTTTGTCATTAAAGGGGTTGTCTCATACATTTATCTCTTACCTCGTCCGTTTTCTTTTCTTTACTTTTAATTCAGGGGGTGTTTACTGGCTTCCATAGGGGTGCAGTAGAAACCAAGTTTAGCTATATCAACCCGGCTGCAACTATCATAGAGATCAACCCGGTCGTGCTTGCAACCAGTGCTGGCAGCTATCAGGAGAGATCACACAGGGTTTTAGATAGCAACCAGTGCGGGAGACACAAGGGGGATCAAACAGGCTGTAGCATAGCAACAGTGCTGGCGCCCCAGGGGGAAATTGAACAGGTTTTTTAGCTAAGCAACCGGGTTGGCAAACCTTAAAGGGGAGATCACACAGGTCTGTAGCTATAGAACCAGTGCGGAGCCTATCAGGAGAGGTCAAAAGGTCATAGCTATAGCAAAACCCGTGTGCCGACTTCCGGAGAGATTAACAGGGAGTCTATAGCAACCAGCCTGGCAGTATCAGGAGAGATTTTAAAAAGGTTGAGCTATAGCGACCGTTGGCGCCTATAGGAAGATTGAAAAGTCTGTAGCATAGCGACCATGTGGGAGCCTACAGGAGAGGTCGAAAGGTCTGTACTATAGCAAAAAGTGCTGGCAGCCTATCAGGAGAGCACACGGGGCTGTACTATAGCAACCAGTGTGGCAGCCTATTAGGAGAGATTGAACGGTCTGTACTATAGCAACCAGTGTGACGACTTCAGGAAAAATTGAACAGGTCGAGCTATAGCAAAAATGCTGACAGACTATAGGAGAGATTTAACAGGTCTGTGCTATAGCAACCGTGCTGACAGATATCAGGAGAGATTGAACGGTCTGTGCTATAGAATAGTGTGACAGACTATCAGGAGAGATTGAAAGGTCGGAGTATACGACCCGAGGGGCGAGGCCCAAAAAGAGGGTGTCTGGAATAGGTAGGAACTGTTTAAAGGAAATATTGCAAAGGACTTGTTTTTGCAATTTTTAACATAAAAAGCAGCGATCCCGGGGGAGTAGAACCCCCTTTTAAGGCCTTTCAGGACCCCGGGGGTAAGGGTTAACGTCATTTTTCTTTACTAAATAAAGTGTTTTTAAAATTTGGGGGAAACGGTTTTTTGCAGATTTTTTTTTTTTTTTAATTTGTCATTTTCTTTATTTTTTTTTTTTTCCCAAACTTTTTATTAGGGTTTTTTGGGGACCATGGGCACAGGGCGGCTGAGCACCTGGCATCATATCACACTTTATGTGATCAGCCACCTGTCCCCCCAGGGCATGCAGCAGTTATAGAACCTATGAGCTGTATGTGTATCCGGGGGGGACGGGGGAACCCCATGGATTGGGTTTTATGATGCAGATGTGCCAGCCGTCCCGACCGGTTCACGCCCCATAAAAGCCCCCTTACCTTTTTTGCGTGCGGACGGGCCCCGAGGACTCTGCTGCAATCTGAAGTCACTGACTGTGGCCCAGCAGGGACCCGGGGACAGCCGGGAGGTGAGGGGGACGTATGAGGGGGAGCAGGAGGACATCAAGGGATGAGGTTCACTTCCTGCGGGGAGGGGGACGGACAGGAGGGGGGGACGTGCTGGCTCAAATCAGCTCCCGGGGTTTCTGCCCCCCCCGGCAGGACAGGGAGGGAAACAGAGACCAGAGCCCTGATTTTTTAAATAACGGCACATGCCTGTGCTTACACTGACCCGGCAGGGCCCTTTTCTCAGAGGGCCCAGGGGAGGGGCCTACCCCCCAATGGGGGGACGGCCCCGGGTAGCGGTTTTCATAGTGATCTTGTTTAGACCCTGTAGTCAATACACGGAGAAAATGAGCCATCCTTTTTTGCCAAAGAAAAACCCCCTGGCTGGAGAGGGGACTTTTGTATATAGCCCCCTTTTGCAGTCCCCCTGTTGTAGGCCGACAGGCCAGAGCTTGGGCATGGACAACGGGTAACCCTCCCCCGAGGGGTTGTACCAGGGGGAGGTCAAGGGAGGCATAGGGCGATGGGGAAAGAGCTCTCAGCCCCTTTTTCCCGAGAAAAACGTCCACAAAAAACCTGGTACTCCCCTGGGGTGCAGGGTTGCCGCATCTTGGGAGACAGTGGCCCAAATTTTCGTGCCCGTTGACGTTTTGCTGCGATTGCTGGGAACCTGGTTGTAGATCCCCAAAATTTTTGGCAGGGGCAACCCTTTGGGGGGATCCCTGGGTGGGTCTTTCAGTAACGCGCAAGGAGGGGGAAAACCATGCCGGGGGCGGAATTAAGAGGTCCCGTTTTTACCAGAGCCCCCCGCAAAAAGGGGATGGCTTGCTGCGGGGGAGTCCCAACCCGGTCGAGGTGCAACGAGGGGGGACCAGTTGAGACACGAAACTGTGTGGTGGAAGGTGGGAGGTCGGGCGGAGGTAGGTTTAAGTCTAGAAACGCAGGCAGCGGCAGAAACCGGCAAGACGAGAAAATTTACAGGGAAGCTTTTCTAAGGCTCGGGGGGGAAAAAGATCAGCAGGGAAGTGCCGTGGAACAAACCAATATATAGGGTCAGCACCAGGCAATTGTCCAATTACCGGCACGCTGGCCCTTCTAATTTGCAGGAACGAGCGCACGCGCGCCCTAGGAAGTGAGCACGCACGCCTCTGCTGGCGGTGGGAGAAGACGGGACAGGAGCGCAGTCGGGTAAGTTAATGGAGCGAGTGCGCCCGCAGCCCGTCCCGCTGACAGCGGAGCTACCCGACCCCGGCAGGGACCTCGAGGAGAGGAAACGGGTGTGCTCTTGCTGGACCGCGGCGCGACTTGTGACACCTCTGCTCATTATGCCTTTGTGCAGTCTCCCCATGTAATATACTATGGCTCCTCTGCATACTGGTGTGCAGTTTTTTATCATTCAGTTGTTCCCCTAGTGGAGGGGTGAGTGAGCTTCTGCTCATTAATTATCTGCACCTGTTTTACTTTTCCCAAGTAGCACAAGGTCTTGTGTTGCCTCCTACTGGGTTCAGTCTATAGTCCTGCCATTGAGCTGTAAGCATGGCCTTGTTGTGTTTTTGATTAAATGTTGTCCCATTTTTCAGGGGTTTTTTTTGTAGATTGTTAGTGTAGGGACTCGCAAGATATGAGGAACCTTGACACCGTTTGCAAGCTTGTGAAAATATAGTGGCCACTGTATCAACTAATACCTCATATTTGATATTTTTCAAGTATGTCATATTTCACTCTAAATACTAGGGAGCAGAGGGTGTCAGTATTTTGTTTTGGACACGTAAAAAGTGCTGGGCAGCCTGCCCAATCGAATAGTAGTGGCATAATAGGCTGTAAGCCAGCATGGTGCACCACAGTTGCATAAATGGCTCCTTTTTGTATTGCTTTATCTCTATTCAATTATAATACCAGAAACCACCCCCCTCATACATAGGTGTGTGTGAGTGGTTGTCTTATCGGTATTTTTACATTTGTGCAGTCTCCCCATGTATTATACTGTGGCTTTTTTGTATACTGGTGTGAACTGGTACTTATTTAATGTGCACTTTTTTATTATTCAATTGCTCCTCTATTGGAGGGGTGTTGGCCCTTGCTTTTAATTATCTCCCCGTTTTCCCTTTCCCAAGTAGCACGGGGCTTAGTTGCCCCCTACCGTGTTTGTCTATGTCCAGCATGAGGTAGGTATGCCCTTTTTGTTTTTTGAACTTCAATAGTTGGAAGAATCTCTTTCTCTATGAATTCAAAACGTTTATTACAACAATCAGAACAGAGCTTCTTTAATAATAGAACAATAAATCTTTAATAACGATTTAAAAAGAAAAGTATTTTATTGATTAAGAAATTTTTAAAGAGTGACTTCCCAAAACCCCAGGAAAAAGAAACATGTGATGCAAATAACCAAGAAAACAAACCCAATTTGGATATGTTCAGTACCAAAAAAAGGAAAGAAAAAAGTAAATTATCAAACAGCTTTTAAGTTAAGGGGGGATTTTTGACGGCCCCAAATGAAAGTATAAACTGACTAGGTGCTGTAGCATTGAAAAAAAATAACAAAAGATCAAAAAAAACAGAAAACACGATGATAAACGCTCGCATACACAAAAGGGGGAAGAGAGAGAAGGGGGGAAGAAAAAAAAAAAAAAAGAGGGGGGGGAGACTGGAAAAGAAAGGGGAGGGGAGGGGATGGTGGGGGGGAAGGGGAAGGGGCAAGTGAACAGGTCATGGCCTTTCGGGGGAAGACCAATCCTACAGGTAAGGGATAGTCTGTGTATTGGGGGCGGGAAAGGAGGAGAGTCTTTAAATTGGGGGCCAAGGTTTTCCCATGCCTACCAAATTTCTGGGCCCCTGCTCTGAGGTTCCCGGACTCCCATTTGGTAAAAAATGAGAGACTTCAAAACCGTCTCAAAAGAGGGCGGGGGCGAATTTTCCCTCGCCTGGGGGGAAAACCCTTTTTTTCGCCCGCAGTAGATCAGAGCAGGGGTTGTTTATATGTGGAGGCCCCAGTCCCCCATAAACAACAAAGCTGCTTCAGGGGTTTTTTGGGGGAAAATATGCCAAAGATTTCCCTGTGGGGGACATATACTGTGTCCCAAAAATTCGACAGGAAGGGCCTCCCCCCATTAGGGGCTGGTTCCCCCGGGGCCCCCAGCACCCCAGGTTTCGGGAAAACCCGTGGGTACCATTTGTGGGCAATGAGGGACCTTTTTCCAACGGGTCAGGGAATTTTGAAACCCCCCTTTTGGGCTTTTGTTTCACAGTGGTTTGTGGGTAAGGCTAAAACATTTATGCCATTGTGCAGGAGAAAACTGCCTTCCCAGGTCTTTCTCCCAAGCTGCACAATAGGAAGGGAGTTCCAGCTGATCATGAGTGGAAAGTTCCCGATTAAGCACAGATATAGAATGTCGCGGGGGTGAATGTCCAAGGCACATTTGTTTGAACCTGGTGAGAGGCCTTTGGAATTTAAAAACGTGCTGCGAGGAAAAGAGGAAATAAAATGCTGCACTGGATATATTGGAAGGCCGATGAGGCTCGGGAAAGTAGAGCCAATTTATCAGGCCTGGGAGTGGAAGAAGCCTCCCCCCCCCCCCCCCCCATCACTTGGCCAAGGCGAAAAGGGAGTTAATTTTAGATCCCCCAAAAAGAAGGGACGGGGCCAGACCTGGTGGAAAAGAGGGATTATCCGAGATTGGCATAAGAAGTCCTAACCTATCAATTAAAATCTGGTATGTTTTATGCGAGCAAACTGAAGCCAGAGTATGCTTGCCCAGTCTATGAGAGGTGGTACCGGTTTCCTAGGGCGGGGGTCCAGATCCAAGGGAGCGACGCGAGAGACAGGGAGGACACACTACGTGCTATGCGTGTCCAGATCTTTTTATCATCCAGACACACCATATCCAACAACCGTGCATATGCCGAAGCTAGATAATATTTCCTACAGTCTGGTAGCCCTAATCCGCCTAAGGTCTTGTGTCTTGTCAGAACGAAATAAGAAAGTCTAGGGTGGGCAGAGGGCCAGACAAATGAGGTAAAAAGGCGTTGTACCCCCGTGGGCCCGAAAGAATTTGGGATGTGAATAGGGATTGTCTGCAAAAAAAAAGTATACGAGGTAAAATTGCCATCTTCAAAATGTTAACCCTACCAAACCAAGAGAAACACTGCTGGTTCCATAGGGTGAGATCCTGAGTGATTTTCCTAAGGGTGGACTCAAAATTAAGGGAGAGAATATCCGACAGGGCAGTCGGGATAATTATTCCCAGGTAGGAAAAGTCCTCTAGCTGGCCACATAAAGGGATAACTAGATTTGAGCTGGCGGAGGACAGAAAGGGCAGACCCACATTAACGTCGTCGGACTTGGGCGTATTTATTTTGGGAAATTGGACCAAAACCCAAAAGGTTACGAAGTGTAGAACATGAGGGGTGGGAGTGATGTGACTGGATTAGTTAGGTATACCAAGAGGTCATCCGCAAAGGCCGAACATTTGTACTCAGTTCCTGGAATGCTGATTCCCGTTATCTCCTGGTTATTGTGTATCACGGAAAGTAGGTTTTCCATCACCAGGACATATAAAAGGGGAGATAGGGGGATCCCTGTCGGTTCCCGGTTATTTTAAATGGTCTGAAAGGGACCCTTTTTTTTTTAAATTAGCATGGGGGTGTGATGAGGGGTAGTATCTTTGGTGAAAATGGGTCCCATCCCCAGAGCCGAAGGGGGAGATAAAAACCCGGGGCCAGGAAATTCATCAAAGCCTTTTCGGCATCCAGGGAAGGACCATTAAGGGGATTTTCCGAGATTCGCATGATGGCTATGTCAAAAGTTTTCAGGTATTGTCCGGGCCCCTGCCCTCAAACCCCCCCAACCTGATCGGGTGTACAAGGTTGGGAAGCATGGTTTAGTCTGTTCCCCAATAGTTTAGCCTAATCTTGAGGTCTACATTCAGTGCAAAAACGGCCTGTAGTGTGCAAAGGGGGGGATCTTTGTTGGCTTGGGTTGAAGCGATAGGGCCAGTGTCGCGTGGAGGGGAAGGGCTATTGAGGAGCATGATTAAAGGTTTGCATTAAAAAAGGGACCCAATCCCCCCGAAAGTTTTATAGAATTTATCCGAAAATCCCATCAGGGTCGGGGCTTTTCCCTGGCGAGACCTGAATAAAAGATAAGATTTTGGGGCAGTAAAGGGAGATTAAAATTCCGAAAAGTCAGGCCCGGGGGAGTGGGGGGGGAGGGAATACTTGTCCTAAAGGGGGAGAATATGGGGTTGCGATTATACAGTTTCGTATAGAAAGCTGGAAATTTTATGATCTCCCCCCGTGGTGTGGACCGGAGTGCCCTCGAGGATCAAATTTGGGGTATGTGTGATTTACCCATTCGGTGTCTCAAGGCTCTCGTGCATCCTCCCTCTTTTACTGTATTCTAAGGCGGTAGGCCTATCTGCGGGTATCGGCCCCGGAAGATTCCGTAACGCTGTATTTCCCATCGCGCAGAGAGCAATTTTCGCAATGTTTCCGGCCTAGAGCTGTTTATTTTTGGATTTCTAACATCGAAACCTTTGGACAATGCTGAACTTAATTTTGCCCCCTTTCTTTCTTAAAAAAACCTCGACCGGCCTGTCAAGACCCCCCAAAGACACATTTGTTTGCCTCCCATTGCACTGTCGGGAAGAGGTTCTTATATGATGCTGAATAAAATGTGAAATGGTTTGGGACACACAGCCGGGAAAAACAGTGTCCAATAAGAGGGGTTCGTTAATGCCATGACCAGGGAGGCTCGAGGAGGGGGGGCAATATCACGAACAATAGACAGGAGCATGGTCGTAGGATTAAAGTTGCCCCCCGATGTAGGGAAACCCCGGGAAGGCATTTGAGACCCAGTATATGTCGTCGACTGTAGACGTTAGGGGGGGGAGAGAAACTGAAGTCTTTATCACTTTGGGGGTTTGCAGCCCCAGACTCATACGGAGTGTGCAAGCCTTTTTGAAAGTTAAAAGGCGGGTAAGGGCAGTGAAGACTTGCCTGACGATTTTTTCCAAAATTGGGTCTAGGGTTACATTTTAAAACGCCCCAGAGGGAAAGACTGTCCCTGAACCCCAAGGGAATAACTTTTTATTAAGCCCCTTTAAAAAAGGGAGCCGTCCCTGGTTTGGGGGGATGACATTGACAACCCGGAAAAAAGGGTCCCCCTTGTTGAGATTTAGAATGATGTAGCGGCATTGGCGTCATCCCAGGGAGGGGAACACGGTGGCCCGGGATTTTGAATTGCCACTGCCCTCCCTTAACAGAGTCCCGACAGTTGCCAAAGGCCATTCGGGTTTTAATTTTTTGGTATCTTAGGGCATGCCCCCTTTAAAGTGTGTTTCTTGAAAACAGACGATTTTTTATTCCCTGCTTGTGGGAAGTGATAAAATATCTGGGGTCTTTTACTTGGGGTGTTAAAAGGCCCTGGGAATTTAAGGGGGAAGGACAATTTCCCCCATGTTTTATGTACGGAAGGGAGGTGGGGAGGGGGACAAACGAAGGGGAGATGTGATAAGGGGGAAAGGGGAAAAAAAAGACTCACAAAGCAAGTAACAACCTATACAACCCGGGAAACAGGCAAAGAGGGACAAAAGCCTACGGCTGGAGCTAAATAGGCGAAATATTTCGAGTCAAAGTCCCTAGGGCCTAGGAGGGGCCTATCTCGGGGGCTAAACCCTATGGGGGTGGGGAGGAAAAAAGCGAGGGGGAATAAACACGGAAAAAAAATTTTGGGGGCCACCACCCTGACATTGGGAAAAATGAAAAATAAAAAAAAATGGCTGGCCTAACAAGCATTGGGTGAAGTATATATCACGCACGGGGTTTTTTTTCTTGGGGAGGGACCCGGGCCTAAGCATTGAGAAGAGGGATAACTTTTAAAATCACGGGCCCCATCCAACAGTCCGAACGACCAAATAAGACACGTCCCCAAAAACCCGTAAGTTTCCGGGAAAACACAGCAGATTCAAGGTGGATTAGGGGGTTGAGAAAATTAGTGAGTGCCGTGGGGGTCTGTTTCTCCGCTGAGGAAGGCCTTTGAAAGGGGTTTGTGGGTCCCCCGGGGGGGCCCCACATGGGTCCAGGGAAAGGGCCAAAGGGGGGAGAACGAGTTTGAATGCTCACCCTGAAGTGAGAAGGGAATATCGGGAGATGGTGGAAATGTTTTTTCCTTTCTGTATGAAAAGGGCAAAGGGGAATCCCCAGTATAAGGGGTGTTGCGCTTGTAGAAAGGCTAGGGAGGGTTTTGGGGGGTTTTGGGGCCCAAGGTGTGCGGAAGGGGCCTGGGGGTAACAATATAGGGGTGTCTTAAAAAGACCTTTTGTCTTGACGGGAAAAACGCAAAATGTGTTTTTATCTGGTAAAAAGTATCGGGAAAATGCATCCTTAGGGTTTTTTGGGGTCCCAAAACCGAGTCAAGGCCCCTGTGGGCTCTATCAATTTCAATTGGAGCCGATGGAGCTCTTTCAAGCAGGTCATTGAAGATGGTTGTGAGAACTGGATAAAGTTCATTAGCTGTAACGGACTCAGGGAGGCCACGAATTCTGATATTGTTGCGCCTACTCCTGTTCTCGAGGTCGTCGATATGCTGCTGTAGCGCAAAAATTTGGGAGGATTGTTGAGATGCGGAGGATTGTAGGGCCTGGACAGACAGTGAGGTAGACTGCTGAGCCTGATCCAAAGTGGTCACCTTAGAATTTAACGAAGTGAGTTCAGAGCTGAAAAGTGAAAACTCCTGCGTGCATTTCTCAATGATGTGCTTGGCTAGGGCCGAGAGGTCAGATTTAGACGGCAGAGACTGAGTAAGGCTTTGCAGGTCAGATAGAGTAATTGGTTTGTTATCCCCTGCAGCCTGTGAGAGTCCAGCGATATCCTGAGCTGCGTCGGACCTTAATGGCGTCAGAGAGGTGGGAGGCCGGTGAGATATGGCTGGAGACCAGTCTATGTGGTCTGGGGTGCGCCCTGATGCTGAAGCAGCGTTGGAAAAGAGGGCCATCCTGTTGGCTGGTGAGTTAACCACAGGGCAGTGAGCGGAAGGAGAGGTGTTCGCCCCAGCCGGGCTGCATACCGGGGTGCTTGTGGGGCCACCCCAGGAGGAGCCCGTAGACCACTGGGGGGATGGCCTCTCAGTTGAAAAAATAGGAGTGTGCCAAGGTGCTAAGGGCAGAGAGTGGGAACCTGTGGCCTGTGCAGGGCCAGTGCCTGGGCTCATTGCCATCTGCTGGAACGTGTGCCCTGGGGATGATGCCCGGGGGTCTGGGCTCCCCAGATAGGGATCAAATAGCTCCAGGTCCCCTGGAGGAGAAGGGGCTGGTGTGGGGACGATAGCTTGCACAGATCCTGTCACAGTGTCCTGCAAGCTAATGCCGGATCGTGTTTGTCTAGTGGGCGGCAGGAGGCCTATGTCCAGAGGTACTGGGGAATCCAATATAGAGTGATGGAGCTGTGGGTAAGCTCCCTGCCCCTCTGGTGCGTCTGGCTGGGGCGCCGGGCCATGCGCCCGTGTTACGGCTCCCTTTGGGGATTCCCCCGAGGCTGCAGCGTGAGCTCCGGCGCGCGGGTGCAGGGTGACCTCATTGCCGGCCGGGTCTCGGACGTTTGGCGGGGTCGCATTACCTGTGGAGCCTGTGGACGGCCGATGCGGAGGTTGCCGGGCGCAGCTTGGCCGAGAGGAGGAAGTCGCGGCCTCCGGGAGCAAGGAGGAAGTCGAGCCGCCATCTTCCTGCGCCGTGCAGCAGTCGGTCCGCTCGGTGAGCCGGCGACCCGCCGCTGTCAGAGGGGATGCTGGTCCGTAGCTGTGGTGAGGTAAGAGCTCGCAGCCTCCTGACCTCCGGCGAGCCGCTCCGGGTCTTAAACTTGACGGGGAGTCTGGGCGTGGGATCGTGGGCAGGGGACCGCCGCCATCTTGCCTGGTCCCGCGGCCTGCAGTATCCGAGCGGGTGGACGGTGGAACCGGGTGGAAGAATGCTCCGATGTCGCCCGAGGGTGACGAGGGTCGGATGGAGGACCTCAGACCCTTCTTTTTGCTCGTTTTCCCTATAGCTGTGAGGCAGAGCTAGCCAGATAAGTGCGGTATTGTGAGGAGCTCAGAGACAGCACATCCTCACTCCTCCATGTCCAGGACACGCCCCCCCGAATCTCTTGTTCTCTAAAAACCCCTATCCGCACATATCTCTGCAGTTTTATTACACTGTATTTAAGGAGGACCTATCACCTCAAGAGAAACCTCATGAAGTAACAGGAGACTAAAATACAAACACTTCCTTAAATATGCTTCATTAGGAAAATCAAAACATTTCACCTGTAATTCAGTTTTTCAAAAAGCGCTGGCCCTTTAAGGCAGCTCTGAAGTCGGGCCAAGTCAGCATATGACAGCTTGATGGATGATAATGTTGACAGTTGTGTTGCTTCTGAGCTGGAAAAGTCCATTGTGCAGGGGAGGAGCCAGGAAGTCTACGTCATGAGCACACTGATTTTCTCTGGGCTGCTTTGTCTGTGCTGGATATAACACTAGCAGGAGTGTAATTTAGATGCCTGTAGATCCTGTCACACTCTGTCCTCAGTGTGCTGTGCTTGCAGTGTATGTAATGAGAGACTCAGATCACCCTGTGCAAGCAGCTATGCAGTCAGCTCCCCCTGAACAGTTGGTATCTCTCAACAGAAAGAATCCCTTAGCTCTGCTAAGAAAGTGAAAGTAAAATCTGTTCACCTGTAATACTGACATGAGCCCTCTGGATTGCTAATGACGTATTGGAAAAATGTCTTATAAATTTATCTACTACTATATTTTGTGTGTTTGTGTGGAGGTGATAGGTACTCTTTAAGTTCAAAAAAGGGATATTCTATTGATGCAAAATCTGCAACTGCGCAGCATTTTAGATATTTCTTCTGAAAACCACCTGCCACTCACGGCTTATTCAACCTTTTACTTTGAATAAGGAGAAACTTTGAATAAACAGCAAGTGGGTGGGAATAACCATGGGTGGGTGAGGTTAATGCCTGCTCATGAATTAAATGGACTCATCTCTGGAAGTGCCAGCTGCAAACTGATAGATTTGAGCAACAAATGCTCTGAAACTGCTGCATCTTACAGAATAAGGGACACAGCACTGGATAGAGTGTCTGACACTAGCTTGTGCTGCCTCAGCAAGGGGGGCATAACCTATGTGACAGGTTCCCTTTAACCATTGTGGTTTGTTTATAGGGGATTCATTATTTGTGTAGCTATTTTCACTAATGAAGTCTATTATTTTTCAGAGATGCATTGTTTGCGTATTACTTCTCTTTTTTGCTGCATAAGTGTCGCTTTTGTGTGTGGTTTTTATTCTGTATTATCTATATCTTCTAGGTGGTGAGCATTGGTAATTTTTCATTTTGAGTGTATCAACAGTGATACAGTTGTCAAAAATTAAAGCTGTTTTGTGAAATAAAAAAATAAAAAAATTTATTTTTATTTTAAAAGTAAAGTTTTTTTATCTTTTTTTATTTCTCCTAGTGGGAGAAAAGTGAAGTGTTTAGTTCTTAAACCAGACATCAACATGACTTAAAACTAGAGAAATCAATACAAATCCAATGAATATTAGTTGGTGCAGCTGACGAACCAACTAAACTTTACATGTCACTCATCCGGAAAGCTCCCATCACTGACAGCTGTTCCTTTGTAATGTCAGTTGTTGCTATGTACAGGTCACACTATATATATATATTTATTTAACTTATCGGAATAGATATTTACTCTGCGACTTCACAATTCAACAGTTCAGAATTCCTGCTAATCAATTGTCAAGTACCAAAACAGTCCATGCATTGTGTTAGTAGGAAACCTCCTGATTGCCTGGCGATTGTAAGACATTGTGCTTAATGTCAGTGTCACTAGGCATCACATTGGCATGTTAGCATTTCAGAAATGTGTCTACATGAGCTGCAGACAATTTTAGATTACATTTATAAACCTAGATATGAATCCACAGCAAAGTAGCACTGATTTGCAAACAGTGAAATCCGCTGTGAAAATATGCAGAAAGTTTTAAAATCCACATTGCATCAGTTTATGTTAGATTTGTTGAAAACTCATCAATTTTGCTCTTAAATTATTCTGCAGTAGATCTTCCACTCGCAAAATCTGCAACATTTCCGCTATATAAAAATGTAGCTTTACAGACAGTGTCGGACTGGAGTGCCTGGGGCACACCTGTGAAGTTGATTCTTTGGATCCATCCTACTGTAGATAACGGCAAATATCGCACATAGGTCTTGCTCTATGCCTTTCTTCCCGAAAACCAGCCCTAAGCCTGCTATGCCTAGCATTTACAGACAATTGTAAGGGTAAGTTCACACAATGGATTTTAACCTGCTATTGGACATGGATTAACCACATTAACCCCTTAAGCCGAATGCTGAAAAGTACTAAATGACCAGCACATTTTTTAGTTTTTCCCTTCTTGCGTTTTAACTTTTTTATTTTTTCAATGACGCAGTTGTATGAGGCCTCGTTTTATTCGGGACAAGTTGTACTTTTTGGGGGAATAGTTTAAATTCACTTATAAATTATTGCAGAATTTTTTCTCATTTTTTTCTTTTCATAATTTTTTACACCATTCACATTTCACACTTAAAGGGGTTGTCTCACTACAAGGATTGCTTTTTATGTTAAAGATCTCGCAAAAACAAGTCACTTTGCAATATGTGTCCATTAACAGTGTCTTACCTATTCTGAGATATCCCCTCTTTTATGAGCTGCCTCAGCTCCTCAGGTCGCTATAGCTACTGACCTGTTTGATCTATCCTGATAGGCTGTCAGCACTGGTTGCTATAGCTACAGACCTGGCTTCTAATGCAGCATAGTGCCAGTAAACACGCCCCTGAATTCAAAGTGAAACTAAGAAAACAGGACTGAGGTGAGATGAATCAATGTAGTGAGACAACCCCGTTAATAACTTGTCAAATTAATTCTACAGGTTATTACAGTCATGTAGATACCTTGCATGTGTAGGGTTTTTTTTTGTGTATGTCTAATATATGCACAATTATTTTTTATTCATTTTTTATAATGTATTCTACACATTTTTATGTGTTTTTTTTTTTTTACTTTTTTTTTTTTTTAAATCCCATGAAGGGATAACGGTCTCACACTTTTTTTTACACTTAGTAATGTATTAGCATATTCATCTATGCCAATACATTATAATCTGTGTCATTATGACACAGGCAGCAGTCAGAGCAGCACACAGTCTGCCCTGATCGCTGACTTGTTACACAGACAGCCCTGGGGCTACTCTATGTCCCCAGGGCTGACTGTGCAGCCATTCCTTGGGAGTGCCAATCACCCAGCAGAGCAGGGGAAAGCCCTCTGATTATGCTACAGTCACTGACCGCGGCAATCAAAGGTTTAAGCGCCCCGGGGAGCAGAGGCCGCAAAATCCCGATGTCTGCAGGGACGTCAAAAGACGTCCCTGCAGAGAGAACGACCTGAAATGCCCGATGCCAAAAGACGGTGACTGGTCTTTAAGGGGTTAAAATCCGCATGCAATCTGACTACCATTCATTTAAATGGGCAACCCAAGCTGTAGTTCACATAGAGTTATACTGACGATTTTCTACATCACAGATTTTGAACCCATACTGCGAAAAAAAAATTGACATTTCTATTCTTTGAAGTGGATCCTTTTTCGGGGCTCGTTCTTGAGAAAGGTGCAGGTTTCACCTCTAGGACATGCAACAATCAGACATTGATGTCATTTCCTATTGATATGTCATCAATATCGCTGGTGAGAAAACCTATATAGTTGCTGGAACTGGGACAAACTTCCAGATTTTTTTAAATTCTTTTATGTATATTAAAAAGATTTTGACAAAAAGACAACCAGGATTCTATTACTAAAATGTTGCTTCTTTGTAAGCAAGAGAATGTCAACAAGACTTTTTTGTATTTTTCCAGATAGGTCAAGGATTTAATATTTATTTTTACTGATCCAGGGAGATAATGAAAAACATAAAACCCCACATCTACAATGCAAATAAGTTATCCAGATACATTTGTATGTGCTTCATGCTTTACAAAAACATGTCTACATTAATATGCAAGCTTGGTTCTGCAGGTGTATCGTGTCTATGCCAGAGCTGAAAGCACCATAGTTACAACATCTGCCTTGCATTATTCACTATGCTAGCCTCATATTAGTTACATAATACATATTCCTGGCAATGTCTGTTTGGATGTAAGAGTCACCATCTCCAACTAAGAAACATAAGATCCTGTAGAAATTCTTTAATCTGTGTTGATTAATCATTCTAAACAGAAAAAATTTCAGGACATTTAGGGGTTTAAGATTATAGGTGATACATGTATGATCGCTGGAGGTCACACCTCTTGAGCCTCTAACAATCTTGAAAACCAGGATCCTGAGTCCCTGTGTTTGAAGCAGTGGGTCATGGATGCACACTACCACTCCATTCCTGTCCATTGGACTGATGGCTGGACCCGAAGCATTAAAAAAAAAAAATTCCTGTGCACAGGTTTAAATGTTATTTGTGGGACAACACCCTTTAATATAAGCTTTTGGAAAAATTCAAACATTCCAACAATTAGATCGTCAATCACAATATATAACTCATGAACAGAATTGGGATGCAGATTTTTATAGCAGGTTTTTTAATAGCAGGTTATTATAGCCATGTTTGCAGCATGTTATATAATCGGGTTCAGTGTATATTTCCTTTACTCTGCCACATAAAAAATTACATTTCTTTAAATATACAACCTATTAACTCCTTTTCCCAAAATCACGTACATGTACATTATCTGAGGTGGATAGTTGCTACAAACTGACATACATTAACTTGATTCTGACTGTGGGCACAGGAGTACTGTGGGAGCCTGGCTATGACTGGCAGCCAGGCTTCTGCAGTAATATCTGGACCTACAGATTACTCAGATCAAGGCCATTTAACCCCTTAGATCAGGGGTGTCAAACTCGTTTTCACCGGGGGCTACATCAGCCTCACGGCGTACCTTAAAGGGCCGACCTAATTTTAGAACTGTGTAAATGGAACTTCTCCTTAACTGTTACATTTGTACAGTATTGCTATTATAATTAGCCCTTTGAGGGTAGCCCGGAAGAATATATCGCCCCCCCATAGGTAGATAGGTACATATGACCCTTGTAGGTAGATAAGTCGGTATAAAGGCCCCTGTAGATGACAGTTATATCTGCCCATGCAGGTGGATAGATATTTTGCCACCTGTAGCCAGGTAGTAATATGCCTCCTGCAGCCAGGTAGTTACCCCATGTAGCCAGGGAGATGCCCCACATAGCCCCCCTGTAGCCAGTTAGGTGCCACACATAGCCCCCTGTAGCAAGGGAGATGCCCCACATAGCCCCCTGTAGCGAGGGAGATGCCCCACATAGACCCCTGTAGCCAGGTACATGCCCCATATAGTCCCCTGTAGCCAGGTGCATGCCCCATCTAGCCTCCGGTAGCCAGGTAGATGCCTCATACAGTCCCCTGTAGCCAGGTACATGCCCCATATAGCCCCCTGTAGCCTGGTATATACCCCATATAGCCCCCCAGAAGCCAGGCAGATACCCCATATAGCCCCCAAGTAGCCATGTAGATGCCCCATATAGCCCACAGTAGCCAGGCAGATGCCCCATAGCCCCCCCAGTAGCTAGGTAGATGCACCATATAGCCCCCCAGTAGCCGGGTAGATGCCCCATATAGCCCCCCAGTAGCCGGGCAGATGCCCCATATAGCCCCGCAGTAGCCAGGCAGATGCCCCATATATCCCCCCAGTATCCATGTAGATGCCCCATATTGCAATGAAGATGTCCCCTATAGCCCCCCAGTAGCCAGGTAGATGCCCCATAGCCCACCCCAGTAGCCATGTAGATGCCCCATAGCCCCCCAGTAGCCATGTAGATGCCATGAAGATGCCCCATATAGTCCCCCAGTAGCCATGTAGATGCCCCATAGCCCCCCAGTAGCCATGTAGATGCCCCATAGCCCACCCAGTAGCCATGTAGATGCCCCATATAGCCCCCCTAATGATTATAAAATAAAAAAAAACTACTCACCTCCTGGTGGTCAATGCAGCGTGGCCCGGTCCTGGAGCTGGTGTACGGTGTTACCCTTGCCGTGGGGAAATGCCCTAATACTTTGGCATTCATCAAATAAAGGTAACACATTATTAATGCTGCATTGAGATAAAAAAAATTAAAAAAAACAATGTAAAAAATAGCAAAATTGCTGTTAATTTTCCATCCCCTCAGAAAAAGTTATTAAAAGCTGATCAATAAGTTGTATGTAACTCATGCTACAAAAAACAAGCCCTTTATAAAGCTACACCAATTAAAAACTAAAAAAAAGTCCTTAAAGGTTTTTTTCACCACAATGTGAGAAAGGGTAAATAAAGACCATTACCAAATACATTGCTTATTTGATTTGTTTAGGACATATAGATTTTATCTACTGCATACACAAATTTATCTAGATTACCAAACACCTCTCTTTGTTCTGATTGCTCCTCATAGCCCTGTCAACCCTGGTTAGTCACTCCCTGCTGAGTGTTAGGCTATGTCTACACTGCACAGAAAAACGTCCGTTTTTTCAGCATTTTTCGTTTTCTAAAAACGCTGGAAAAACACCTGTAATCATCTCCCATAGACTTCTATTGTAAAAACGTCCTGCTGTCTACACTGAGATTCTTTTTTCTCGTCGGTTTTTTTACAGGTCGTATTTTGCAACATGCTCTAAAAAACGCCAGAGCAGGGCAGAAAATTTACTACAGGAGTTTATGTAAAGCGCCGGATGTCTTTTGGCGCGTTTTTTGGCGCGTTTTTTGCCACAATTTTTCAATGAAAACCCTCACAGAGACCCAAGTTACACCTATAATGGGTGGTAATAAAGGTTATATCTTATCAAATTTGCATACAAGTGTCTGATGTGTCCTTTTTTTTACCTTTTGTAATAAAATGATCATGCTTTGGCCGCTAACGTTTTTTGCGCAATTCATATATTTTTTCGCTAAAAAAACGATTTTACAGATTTTGGCATCAGAATCCGTTTTTTTTACAGATTTTGATGCTAAAATCCTTTTCTAAACATATTTTGGCGCTAATAAAGTTATCTCGCTACTGACGCTGAAAATATGTTTTTTACGGATTTTGGCGCCAGAATCCGTTTTTTTATGGATTTCAGCGCTAAGATCAATATCTTTAAAAATGTTGGCGCTAATAAAGTGATCTCGCTTCTGACACTAAAAATATTTTTTTTTTACGGAATTTGGCGCAATAATGCGCTTTTTGGGATTTTGCCGCTAAAATCCTTTTCTTTACAGATTTTGATTCTAATAAAGTCATTTTGCTGTATGCAAAGATAATGTGGTTTTTTGTGGATTTTGGCGCAAGAAACTGGTGCTAAATTTAATAAAGTAGTAGCACACAAAGGACAATGTGCTCACAGTGGCTACAGTGATCTAAAGGGAGTGACTATTTAACATGTTATCTCCACCTGTAAGGTGTAGTTTACATACAATGGCTTATTTTGTGCATACATTAAAAAGCAGAGCAAAGACACTTCAAAAAAACACTTCAAAAAACGGCCGTTTTTTCAGCTGCTTTTGACAGGCAGTGGACAGAAAACTCAGTTTCAATGTTTTTAGTAATTCGTTTTCAGGTCGTTTTTTGTCCACTGCAGTGTAGACATAGCCTTAGGGTATGTTCACACACCGGGTGTTTTAGAAGTACGCACTGGCCAGTGCATACTTCTAAAATGTTCTGTCTCAGCCCCCATTCACTTTCATTTTCACGTCTTTCTCCCGGCATGTAATACGCGTGGGTAAAAACGGTAGGTAATCATAGCTCTCATTGAGAGCTATGAATTACCATAGTTGAGGTGTGTAATTCGGGCATGTTACAGCGCAATTACGCACATAGTTACGTCCCACAAAGACACAGTGTGAACATAGCCTAAGCAGTAGCACAGGAGCTTATTTATTAAAGTTAAAGGTGTCATCTTAGAGGGGCACAATTCCCTGTGGGCACACTAGCCTTTTACCCCATATTATTACTATTATCCCTCTGTTCATCACTATTTTGCTGCCCATTGAAGATTTTAGCTACTGCTGATTAAAATGCATGTGGGTGAGCTAAATCCAGAATATTCAGTATTAGGGATTGTATTCAGGGTTTAATAGGTACAGTAATTGCGGGACAACTATTTTTCAGGGTGCATATCCCGCTAAGGGTTATGGAATGCATCCTTGGTTGTAGGGACAGGGTGTCACGGGTGGTCCTGCGGACCTCATCCCGGTTCGCAGGCACACCCGTGTGTCCCCCCTCAAGCGGCGCCGCTGCCCGCACGTTTTTCAGCGGGCACGCTCACTCTGGGGCCCCGGGTCACTGCCTACTTCCCGGGCCGCGCTCCCTCTGACCCCCAGTCCCGGCGACGGGTCCCCCTCCCTAGGGCGCGCGCGCGCGGCTCCCTAGGGGGCCCCCGCCCCCGGGCTCTGTAAAATGTAAAAGGGCCAGCGCCCGGGAAATTTTGGGTATTGCAGGTCCCCTGCCCTTTTTAGCCTCCCCCCTTCCTGATTTGTCCCGGATCTTTATCCCAAAATTGCCTTGAGAACGTTCCTTGCTTGTCGATTCCCGTTTTTACCGTACCGTTTACCTCCGTCCTCGCCCCACAAATTTCCGCCTGCCCTCCTTCCTCCTTTTCTACGCCCACAAAACCTTGCCGCCTGCCGACCTTCCTGATGCCCCCCGATCGGGCCTCCCTTACGATTTTTAACGCTAACCTCGGCTGCCTCCGCAAGAAAGTCAGTCAGGGGTCGACCGGTGCTCCCGCCGCAGAAAGTCCATCCCGGTTTTGGGGGGGCTCGGTGAAAACCGGGACCTATTTCCCGCCCCTGATGTGGCTTACACCATCGCTTGCGGTGGTCCAGGGGATCCACTACTCCCGCCGTGATAGTAAGACCCGGCCAGGATCCCCCCAAAGGTGCCCTGCCGCCGATGCTGACCTCACCACCATCGGGCTAGCATCCAACAGATCGTCAGCAAGCCCACAACTGGGTCATCTCTCCCCCATGATTTCAGCATTCCCCGCCCCTCGCAGCAGCCCCGCTCCCCGTGGCTCCCGCTGCACCTTTTGTTTCCCGACCCACCGCTGGGCCGAGGCTCTGTCTGCTACCATCCAAGTTCGTGAGGGCCCCCAAGGCTTTTTCAGGGGCTTTATCACCCAATGCTCCCTGCTATCGGTTAATGGGCAACCAATTCCCATGAACGGGCAAAGGTGGGATTCTGCTCACCTTCTTTCTAGAAAAGCCCCGGGTTGGGTACCCCCCCCTGGACAGGGACAATCCCAGCACGGTCAAACCTTTCCACATTCCTCACCGAGTTCGGGTGTTTTCGAGGAAAACCCGCCCCGGGGTTTTTTCTGCCGAGACCGCCTTGTTAAATCTGCGCCAAAAGGGGCTCATCTGTAGGCGATTTTTGGGGTACGGTTCCACCTTTTGGGTTCTGAAAAAATTTTATGGAAAGAACGACATTTACCGCCACCTTCCGAAGGGCCTCTCCAGCCCCATAAGGATGCCCTGTCCACCCCGGGGTCTCCCGTTTCTTTTAGTGACCTTATCTCCTGGGCCCTTAGTTGACATCGGTTTTCGGGGAAAGCCCGGGAAAAACTCGGGAAGAACGAGAAAAGACTAACCCTGTGCTCCCTCGTTTGGCTCCGGTATTCCAAAGGGGCCCCCACTTTTTCCCTCTCGCCTGCTGCCGAGGAGGCCATGGAAGTGGGTGAGCCCCCCCTGTTGCCCGGAGCTAAAACCCCAAGTTTGAGGAGAACCTTTGTCGTACTGTGGCAGTTCAACCTTTCCCCAGATCTTTCCCCCGCGTCCACAGCGTCCGGGAAATGGGCGCACCTAGGGTACGTGGGAGAGGCGTCCCTAGGTGAGAGCAAGGCCTCTCCTTGTCTGACCATGCCCGTTATCGTTGGCACTGGGTCAGGTTCCCACTTTCAAGTTGCTGCTTTTCTGGACTCTGGGTCAGCAGGAAATTTCTTGGATGCTGCCCTGGTGCCCAGCATAACCTCCCCGTGATCCGCCTGGAGAAGCCCCTACTCATCTCCTCGGTCAGTGGAGAAATTCTCAGTGATCCAATTCGGTTCCGCACTGAGCCTCTGTTTTTGCAAGTAGAGGCCCTGCACAAAGAGAGACTTGCGTTTTACGTGCTACCCCGTTCTTCCTCGTCCATTCTCCTGGGTCTCCCGTGGCTGCAGCGCCATGCTCCCATGCTCAGCTGGCAGACAGGTAAAGTCTTGAGTTGGGGGCCGGAGTGTTGGTCTCACTGTCTGGTGGCACCTCGCCCGGTGCATCCCGCTTCTCCTACAGTGCCGTTTAAGCTGTTGGCGGGCCTTCCCGCTCCGTATCAGGCATTTGCGGACGTTTTCTCCAAGAAGCAACCCGAGATGTTGCCTCCACATCGCCCATATGACTGTCCTATTGATCTTCTGCCCGGGACGTCTCCTCCACGGGGCAGGGTTTACCCTTTGTCGGTACATGAGACCTTGGCTATGTCTACCTATATCAAGGAGAAGCTCCAGAAGTGGTTCATACGCAAGTCCTCCTTTTTCGTGGCTAAGAAGGATGGTTCCCCACATCCTTGCATAGACTACCGAGGGCTCAACAAGATCACGGTAAAAAACAGTTATCCTCTGCCCCTGATCACGGAGCTTTTTGACCGGCTATGGGGTGCCAAGATATTTACTAAATTGGATCTGCGAGGGGCTTACAACCTCATACGGATACGTGAGGGTGATGAATGGAAGACCGCCTTCAACACTCGCGACGGGCACTTCGAGTACCTGGTCATGCCCTTCGGACTCTGCAATGCCCCAGCCGTCTTCCAAGAATTTGTCAATGAAATATTCCAGGACCTCCTGTACACATGCGTGGTCGTCTACCTGGATGATATTCTGGTGTTCTCTCCTGACCTTGAGTCCCATCAAGTTCATGTATGACAAGTCCTCAGACGTCTAAGGGCCAACCGCCTCTATGCCAAGCTCGAGAAGTGTCTGTTCCATCAGCAGAGCCTTCCATTCCTCGGCTACATCATTTCTGACAGGGCCCTGCAGATGGACCCTGCTAAGTTGTCTGCCGTTCTACAGTGGCCATGTCCCGTGGGTCTCCGAGCCATACAGAGGTTCCTGGGTTTCGCCAACTATTACACCATACAATTTATACCACATTTCTCCTTGTTGGTGTCTCCCATAGTGGCGTTAACCAAGAAGAACGTCAATCCTAAACTCTGGCCACCGGCAGCCGTTAAAATCTGCCTTCGCCTCTGCGCCTGTGCTCTCCCGGCCAGATACGGAGAAACCGTTCTTTCTTGAGGTCGATGCCTCCTTGGTGGGGGCCGGGGCTGTACTCTCTCAGAAAGGGCCCAAAGGCAAGACCCTTACTTGCGTTTTTCTGCCGCGGAAAGGAATTACTCTATTGGCGACCGGGAGTTACTGGCCATCAAGCTGGCCTTGGAGGAATGGTGGTATCTCTTGGAGGGTGCTCGTCACCAGATCAACATCTACACCGACCATAAAAACCTGTTATATCTCCAAACAGCTCAACGCTTAAATCCACGCCAGGCTCGTTGGTCCCTCTTCTTCTCCCGGTATAATTTTCTAATTCATTTTTGAACGAAATGTCAAGCTCTCTCCCGTGCTTCGGATGTGTCTGGGAACGGCACATTATACCTCCATTATACCTCCAGAACGGCTCATCTCTGCCGCACCTGTAGGCTTATCACATAGTTTTTATTCTTTACAGCCCTGTAGCCTTGTGCACTAGTTTATAAACTTCCAGCAGTCATGTCAGTGTATCAGGATCAACTAGGAATAGCAGAGCTGATATGCCAATCACTACTGTAAACTTACCCACAGCCTAACCAGGAAGTGTAAATCTGAAGCTAGCCATGGCTTTGTGAAACAGCAGGGTGACAAAACCCCTTTAAGGCTAAAACAGGCCTGGTCCTTAAGGCGTTAATAGGGAATCCGCACAGATACGTCTTTTCCATTGTACAGGGTAGGTAGCTGCCTGGGGGCCCCTTGAACTCAGCACTTTCGGCGGGTCTGGGCAGTATATATGTGTTAAGGCCCAACCCGTCGCATCTCTTCAGTAAGTGCATACAACTATCACGCCTCCTGCAATGCTGTATCTCCTAGACCAAAAGAGGTCTAGGAGATGCCAGGAACAACGTCCTAACAATGTTCTAATCAGTCAGTGGGGCCATATCTACCTACAGGTGGGTGGGGGCCATATCTACCTACAGGGAACTGTATACCTACAGGGGTCATACATACCTACAGGGGCCATAACTACCTACAGGGGTCTGTATACTTACAGAGGGCATTTATATCTACAGGAGGCTGTATACCTACAGGGAGTAATATATAACTACAGTGGGCTGTATACCTACAGGGGAACTATAAAGTGGGTGATCTATAACTACAGGGGTTGGTATATCTACAGGAGACTATACAACTACAGCGGGCATATATACCTACAGAAGGCTGTATACCTATCTACAGGAGGCTGTATACCTACCAACCTACAGGGGGATACTTTGCCTACCTACAGTGAGCCTATAGACCTAACAACTTAATGGTGGGCAACATTACTACCTATGTACTTATTGGGGACGCTCATTAAAGAGATAGGAGAAGGGCTGGAAGAGTGAGACGTCTGAGATATTTGGTTGTTTAAGTCTCCAGGGATGAGTTGTGGCCGGGACAAATTATCATGACGGTCTGGGCCAGATGGAGAAGAAAAAAAGAATGACTCAGAGAAGATGTCTCTTGCAAGTCCCTGGATTTCAGGGGTTATTTTGTTTCTGTGTTGGATCAGTACTGTATAGAGAAATAAAAGCAAAAAAACATTAGGGGTGCGCTCTATGGTGAAAGTACGTCTAAAATATACATAAATAAAAACAAATGGTAACGGTGCTCACCTAGAGTGGTTGAGCATATACTATATAAGCTCAACACTCATATGCGCGTGGATGGCTCTATCCGAGCCTCGGAACAGCAGCTGCAGGTCTCATGTTAATTAACCAGAACGGTGAACGGCGTAAAAAAAAAATCATAAAACGCCAAAGCAGTGCCAATTAAAACGTCAGTTCATCCCGTAAAAAAATCCCTTACACAGCTCTGTATATGGAAAGATAAAAAAAAAGTTATTTCTATCAGAAGAAAGCGATGCATAAATATTGTTATACACAATAAAAACACTTTTTTTTTGTTTTTAAAGCATTTCAACATAAAAAAACAATATATAAACTGGGTATCAGCATAATCGTCTCAACCCAGGCAGTAAACTAACTTGTCATATATACAGCACAGTGAGCCCTGTTAAAAATGAAATAAAAAAAAACTAACAGGATTGCAGTATTTTCTTCACTCTGCCTTCCAAAAAACGGATTTAAATCCGAACAAAAAGCCTTGTCCCCCCAAAAATGATTCCAAATAAAAACCTAAACTCATCCCGCAATAAACAAGCCCCTACAAATCTCCGTACACAGAAAAATAAAAAGTAATGGCTCTCAGACAATGGCGATGCAAAAACGTGTTTTCCTTTTTGAATAAAAGTGTTTTATTGTGTTAAAGCAGTAAAACATAAAAATATGTATAAATTGGGTATCGCTGTAATCGTATCGACCTGCTGAGTAATGCTAACATGTCATTTATACCGCACGGTGACTGCTGTAATAAAATAAGAATAAACACTACCAGAACTGCTGTATTTTGTTCAAAATGCCTCACAAAAACCTTACTAAAAAGTGATCAAAGCGTCATATGCACCCCATAATGGTACCAATAAAAACTCATCCTGCCAAAATACAAGCCCATAATCAGCTCCGTATGCAGAAAAATAAAAAAGTTATGGCTATCAGACTATGATGACAAACGCAATTTTTTACAAATACAGTTCTATTGTGTAAAAATAATAAAACTTAAAAAAACTCTATAAAATCTATGTTCCTGTAATTGTTCTGACCCGCATAGTAAAGTTATCCTGTCATTTATTATTTACAGCAAACACTATAACAATGAAGCCCAAAAAACAATGGCGGAACTGCTTTTTTTCCCCCATTTTCATGGCCCAGTGCTAAAAAAATGGTAGAACATCTGTACGCCCAAAATGCACAATACACCTTCTAGATCCATGAGAGGTGTTGAATCCAAAATGGGCGACTTCTGGAAGGTTTAATCTGTTCTGGTACTTTGAGTGCCTTGCAAATGACACAACATTCACCTAACTCTGCGTTCAAAAAACCAAATTGCGCTCCCTCCCTTGTACGCCCTGCCATGCGGCCATAGAGCAGTTTACACTCTGTACACTTTTGCGTAACAAAATGTGAGGTGCTTTTCTAGGATTCCTTTTGAAAATTAAACATTGGAGATTGTTGGAAAAAAAATATTTTTCAAGACCTGACGATAAAACAAATTGTGAAACACCTGTGGGGTCGATATACTCATGTTTTAGCACCTTACGGTGTCCACAAACCTGAAATGGCGCCTAAATAAAATCATACTGAAAATGAGACCCCAAAGTCTGGTAGGTGCTCCTCCTACTCTGAGGCTTGTGGTCAAGCCAAATAGCGCACTAGGACCACATATGGGATATCTCTGAAAACGGCAGAATCTGAAGAATCAGTATTAAGTTGCATTTCCCTGGTCACATCTACCGTGTTCCACTGAATAATAGATAAAAACTGAAAATCTGGAAGAAAAACAGACATTTTTGAAATTTCACCTTCACTTTGCTTTAACCCCTTAAGCCGAACGCCTGAAAAGTAGTTAATGACCAGAACATTTTTTTAGTTTTGGCCTCCTTGCGTTTAAACAGTTGGAACTTTTTTATTTTTTCAATGACGCAGCTGTATGAGGCCTCGTTTTATTCGAGACAAGTTGTACTTTATGGGGGAATAGTTTAAGTACACTTATAAATAATTGCAGAATTTTAAAAAAAAAATAATTTTTTTTTTAGTTTTTTTAATTTTATTTTTACACCATTCACATTTCACACTTAATAACTTGTTAGATTAATTCTACAGGTTATTACGGTCGTGTGGATACCAAATATGTGTAGGTTTTTTTGTGCGTGTAATTTATGTACAATTATTTTTTATTAATATTTATTTTATTTTATTATTAATTTTTTTATTCTTTTTTTTAACACTTTTTATGGTTTTGTTTGTACTTTTTTTTAATCCCATGAAGGGAGAACTGTTTAACATTTTTTTTAAATTTTTTTACACTTAGTAATGTATTAGCATATATGAATATGCTAATACATGCTAATCTGTGTCAGTTTGACACAGGCAGTGAGTAGGTCAGCACACAGTGCGTCCTAATCACTGGCTTCATACACAGACGCTAGGTCCCCAGAGCTGACTGTGCAGCCGGTCCCTGAGCTCTGTCGGGTCACCGGGCGTTCCGATCGCCCGACAGAGCAGGGGAACCCTTTGATTGTGCTGCGGTAACGCACCGCCGCAATCAAAGGGTTAAAGCATCGGGTTGCGGAGGTTTCCGCCGCTGCCCGATGCCTGCAGGAGATGCTCTGAGATCAGGGCTGTGTAGCACAGCCCCGATCCCAGCGCAATTGCGGCGCCGGGCGCCGCAAACCCCAATGTCTGCAGCGACGTCAAAAGACGTCGCTGCAGACGAACGACCTGAAATGCCCGCCGTCAAAAGACGGTGGGCGGTGGTTAAGGGGTTAACTTCTGTGAAATACCTAGAGGGTTAACAAACTTCATAAACACTGCTGTAAATACTTTTAGGGGTGTCGTTTCTTTGATTAAGTCATTTATGGGGATATCTAATATGCAGGGACCTCAAAGCCACATCAGAACTGGACTGCTCCCTTGAAAATGTGAAAAATTACTACTAGATTTATAAGCCCCATAATGTCATCAAAAAATAAAAAAGACTCTTAAAAAATGATGCCAACCTACAGTGGACATACAGTAGATGTTAGTTATAAAGTACTGTATTTTGAATGGAATAATGATCTCTCTTACACGCAGAAAATGTTGAAGTTTGAAAATGGCAACTTTTTCACAAATAAACTTGTTTGGACCAAAATTCTTACTAACTTAACTCCTTAAGCCGAACTTCTGGAAAGTAGTTAATGACCAGAACATTTTTTTAGTTTTTGCCTCTTTGCGTTTCAACAGTTGTAACTTTTTTATTTTTTCAGTGCTGCAGTTGTATGAGTTCCAAAAAATTGGGAATCTCGCAAGAGAACAAAGAAGACTTTTGATCACTATATTTACTTTTTTGCCATAGGCAAACTTAAACTCTATCAGTTCTCTATCTATTAAACACTAAAACGTAACTTTTATTATATCTAACTCTTAACCTCTATACAAACTATTTAAAAACCTGATCTCTATCCTCATCATTTAACCCTTTTTGCTTCTGAAAGAGGGAATAACTCCCTTTCTATCATCAAGTCTGGTGGAACCCCACCTGTTAACAGGAGAGCCTTATATCTATAGCAAAGTACTAGCTTCAGTAAGGGATCCCAACCCAACTACTTGGGCAGTCGTCCCTAATCTCATAGACACAGAACAAACAAGGCCCCCTTGTGACACCGTCTGCAGCAGGTGACACTTGTAGACAGAGGGGAGAGATCACAATTTAGAAACGTCATGCCTGACCTCGCCGACATGTTTCGCCCCGCTAACCTGGCTTTATCAAGGCTTAGAGGCATCGGAACCCTCTAAGCCTTGATAAAGCCAGGTTAGCTGCGAAACAATGTCGGCGAGGTAAGCATGACGTTTTAAATTGTGATCTCTCCCCCCTCTGTCTACAAGTGGTCACCTCTGCAGACGGTGTCACAAGGGGCCTTTTTGTTCTGGTCTATGAGAAATTTGGGACGACTGCCCAAGTAGTTGGCTTGGGGTCCCTTACTGAAGCTAGTACTTTGCATAGATATAAGGCTCCCCTGTTAATAGGTGGGGTTCCACCAACTGATGATAAAAGGTGTTATTCCTCTTTCAGAAGCAAAACGGGTGAAATGATGAGGATAGAGATCAGGTTTTTAAATAGTGATATAGAGGTTAAAGAGTTAGAAAAATAATAAAAGTACGTTTTAGTGTTTAATAGATAGATAACTGATAGAGTTTAAGTTTGCCTATGGCAAAATAGTAAATATAATGCAGTTGTATGAGGCCTCGTTTTATTTGAGACGAGTTGTACTTTATGGGGGGGATAGTTCAAGTTCACTTATAAATAATTGCAGAACTGTTTTTACTTCTTTTTTTTTTACACCATTCCCATTTCACACTTAATAACTTGTTAGATTAATTCTACAGGTTATTATGGTTGTATGGATACCTAATATGTGTAGGGTTTTTTATGTGCACAATTAGTTTTTATTCCATTTTTTTTTTGATTATTATTTTTATTCTTTTTTTTACACTTTATATGGTTTTTACTTTTTTTTTTAATCCCATGAAGGGAGAACGGTTACTTTTTTGTTTTTTACACTTAGTAATGTATTAGCATATTCATACATGCTAATACATTATAATCTGTGTCAGTCAGACCCAGGCCGTGAACAGGGCAGCTCACCGTCTGCCCTGCTCACTGGCTTGATATACAGACTGCCCTGGGGCTACTCTAGGTCCCCGGGGCTGACTGTGCAGCCGTTCCCAGGGCCCTGTCGGGTCACCGGGCGTTCCGATCACCCGACAGAGCAGGAAAACCCTTTGATTGCGCTGTGGTGACAAACTGCGGCAATCAAAGGTTTAAAGCACGGGGAGCGGAGGTTTCCGCCGCTCCCTGGTGCTTGCAGGAGCAGCAAACTCCGATGTCTGCAGCGACGCCGAAAGACGTCGCTGCAGACGAACAACCTGCACCAGCCGACGTCAAAAGTCGGTGGGCAGTCGTTAAGGGGTTAAAGCACAATGGGCCACATGTATGAAAACTGTTTAGGTCTAAATCTCACTTTTTTTCTCATAGTTAACTATGGGCAAAAAAGTGAGTTTTAGACCTAAACAGTTTTCCTACAAGAGGCCCAATGTGTCACGAGAAAACAATCTCTGAATCACATGGATAGGTAAAAGTGTTAAAAAGTTATTCTCACATAAAGATAAAAATAACAGATTTCAAAAATGGGGCTCGGTCACAAAGGCCTAAATTGGCTACAGTGATAAGGAGTTAAAAAAACTCAACAGGGAGATTGTTCCAAACATCATGAAGAAGTAACTAAAGTCTATTCATGTAATCTAAGACAGACTAGATGATGTGGAGATCAGGACTCGGTGGTGGCTATATCATCACTTCAAGGACACCAACAAATGGTGGTAATACTAAATATTGATTAAAATAAACGATTAACAATTCTTTTTTTTAAAGCATTCTTACTTTGCAGTATTTTTTTTATATTTGTCTAAATTTTCTACATAGATTCATTAATTTTCTAATACATCATGGTGATTAAAGGACAGATGAAAGCGTGAACACTGTCTTAAAGGGAAGCTGTCAGTTGAAACCAGAAGTTTACATACACAATTTAAAAAGACACATATGCATGTTCTTCTCACTATCTGACAAGAAATCAGAATAAATCTTACCCTTTTTAGATCAATTATGATTACCAAAATTATTTATATTTGCCAAATGCCATAATGAGAGAGAGAGAATTTAAGGCATTTTTATTACTTTCTGCACAGTCAAAAGTTTACATACACTAGGATTACTATGTCTTTAAACAATTTGGGATAGCCCATATGATGATGTCTTTGGAAGTTTATGATAGGTTTATTGGCAACATCTGAGTTAGAGACACAGCTGTGGAAGGATTTTTTTTTTATGCACACCAGAAACACACTGCTTCTGTGTGTAACATCAAGGGAAAGGCTAAAGAAACCAGCCAAGATATCAGGAAGAGAATTTTGGACTTGCACAAGTCTGGATCATCCTTGGGTGCAATTTCCAGATACCTGAAGGTTCCTCGTTCATCTGTACAAACAATTATATGCAAGTACAAACAAGATGGGAATGTCAGGCCATCATACCACTCAGGAAGGAGACGGGTTCTGTGTCTCAGAGATGAACGTTCTTTGGTCCAACATGTGCATATTAACCAAAAAGAACAAACACAAAAGACCTTGTGAAGATGCTGGCGGAAGCTGGTAAGATTGTGTCATTATCCACAGTAAAACGAGTACTGTATCAACATGGGCAGAAAGGCCACTCTGACAGGAAGAAGCCATTACTCCAAAAGAAACATGTACAAGTCAGATTAAAGGGGTTGTCTCATTATAGGTTTTCAGCCTACCTCAGTGTGTCTGGAACCATAGGATTTTTGAATTCAGGAGCGTGCTTCTTGTCGGCCTCTTCTTGCTGCCAGGGTTAACCCTGTGTGTGCCTGCCTAGATCTGCTGCTTACTGCTGAATCAGCTGCACTGTGCAGACAAGTCTGTGGAGCTTTGTATGCTAATACAGCAGGGGGGATGTAAGTGTTCCTATACCCCCTGTCTCCACGGACATCTCAAGCAACAACAAACACTGTTCTGTGCTGTCCTCCCATCAGAACAGACACAGGGCAGCTGTGAAGTGTGTTACTATAATCACGATCTGTCACTTATACAGCAGAGCAAGGAGGAGTATGAACCATTCACATGCCTCCCTGATCTGTTCTATAGTCAGAGCTCCACAGACACATCATGATTATAGTAACACACTTCACTGCTGTCAAATCGTACTGACCACAGATCAGCCTCACCTCTGCTCTCCTCAATCTGTGTAGAAAGCAGGAGGGAGCAGGCACACACAGGGTTAATCCAGGCAGCACAGCTACACAGACACAGAAGCCCTCCCCCTCCCCTACAGAAGCATCACAAGTGGCCTCTTACTGTGCAGGAGGGGCTCTGTGCTCTGACCTGCATTGAGAAGCTGCTGAAGTCACCAGCACTGGCAGCCAGTGAGAGAAAAATCAACAGGTCCTTGGCTATAGTAATTTCTGGAGCTTATGCACTCCTACTACCAGGGATAACTAAAAATCAGTAGGACATTTGTAATGAGCATATATTGCAAAGCTGCATGTTTTTAAAGTTTTTTTTTAATTAAAACTCAATCACTGTAGCGAGACAACCCCTTTAATGTTTGCAAATGCACACAGGACAAGACCTACATTTCTGGAGACATGTCCTGTGGTCTGACCAAACTAAAATTGAACTGCTTGGCCATAATGACCATCATTACATTTGGAGGAAAAAGGGAGAAGCTTGAAAGCCTACGAACACCATCCCAACTGTGAAACAGGGGGTGGAAGCATCATGTTGTTTTGCTGCAGGAGGGACCGGTGCACTTCACAAAATAGATGGCATCATGAGGAGAGACGATTACTTGGCAATACTGAAGCAACATCTCAAGACATCAGCCAGGAAGTTAAAACTTGTTAAAGCTATATATCACAGAGCTCAGCTCCTCTCCTCTATCATATAACCCTATATATCACAGAGCTCAGCTTCTCTCCTCTATCATATAACCCTATATATCACAGAGTTCAGCTTCTCTTCTCTCTCATAACCCTATATATCATAGAGCTCAGCTTCTTTCCTCTATCATATAACCCCATATATCAGAGCTCAGCTTCTCTCTATCATATAACCCTATATGTCACAGAGCTCAGCTTCTTTCCTCTATCAAAAAACCCCCTA